>APFE030782364.1:89504-118456 GCA_000404065.3 Pinus taeda
CGACACTTGATCTGTGGCTTAACACCTAATTGGTCCATGATCTATATTTAAAGATCATGGAGGGTCATTTGTAGGGTGACCGTTCATGAGAGACGCTTATGTAAATTTTCTTTCTTTTATCAATAAATTGCCTGAAGTGGCCGCGTTGGCTCAGGGCATGGAATGTTTCCCTCTTTGAGGGTTTTAACCACATCAAGAATACTGGTGTATTGATCTGTGATCTGTTTGTGAGCAGTGTCCTTTCGTGTTCTATCTGAGGAACTTACCCTATAAATTCCTACATGGTATCGGAGCTATTTGATGGCCGCATCCATTGGTGATCCAAATCGGAAGCCGGTACAACTACATCCGACTGTCGTTTCCTATATATACTATTTCTGACTACTTTCAGGCCGAGAGGACTACTCTATTGTGTTAGGAGCATCTGTTCCAGTGAGGAACCACATTCGTTCCATGTGAAAAGGTTTCCGGTATCCCTAGCTACGTAATTTTTAAGATCTGGAGCCATAACTTCTTCATCCAGAAGTCGTTTTCAGAGCCGTTTTTTTTTATCGGCCTAATTTTTCGAGATCTTTCCAATGGAACACTTAGTTTCAGCATATATAGCTTCAGTTTCTATTAAAATGGAAAATACATGACAAGTTATTCTTGACAACACCAACTACTTCCAATGGTGGTCCTACATTGTGGATTTACTTAGAAGTAAAGGTCTTTATAGAATAGCATTAGGCCAAGAAACTAAACCTAAAGATGAAGATAAGGTAGCCAAATGGGAAAATAGTCAAGATCAAGCACGTGGGTTGATAGGGATGTCTATTTCTCCAAACCTTAGATTTCATATCGCAGAACTTGATAGACCTGATGAACCAATGAAACAACTCAATAAAGTTTTTGGAATTAAAAATGAAATTAGAGCCCATCAACTCGAAAATGTGTTGCTTACAGACCCTGATAATTTTTCTTCCATTGAATATTTTTTGTCCAAGTTCAAGACCCTTGGACTTTTCTTGGAAGGTGTTAAAGTTAAGAAATAAGATGGTAGCCTTATCTATTCCATTCTTACTAAGTTGGGACCAACCTACTCTGTGTTTGTTTCCACCTTCCATTCTACTAGAGAAGCCTTTATTTCTCAAGGACAAGATTACAAGTCCCCCTCTTTTGATGCCTTTTGTGATTATTTAATAAGAGAACAAGAAAATCTCTTATATCTTGGTCTTCTTAATCTTCGAACCTCTTCTAAGAAAGCCTTAACTGCCCAACAACAACCAAATTCAAAGAATCCTAAGAAGCAGTATCCTAAAATGAATGGTCCTAAACCAAACAAGGGTCCTAAGCAATTTCAGTCTCAAAATGAAAAAACATTTCAACAAAATGATAAGGAAAATAAAAACAAAGGGAATAAGACTGATAGACATTGCCACTTTTGTAATTGAGATGGCCACTTAGAATCCAAATGCTTTAAGAAGATGGAATCCTTGGAAGCAACAATGAAGAAGCATACCATCCATTTGGAGCACTCTTGAACTTCAACTTCATCTTCAAGAATAACACTTTCTACATGTGGTTGTCAAGCATCTCGGTCTAGTTGTGCACTAAATGTATTGTCTTCTTCTCATTCTCATGAGTGGCTCATTGATTCTCGAGCTTCTTATCACATGGCCAAAAACAAAGCCATGTTTTCTTCTTTAAATGATTGTAACACCAAAAATATATATGTTGGTGATGATAGATCTCTTAGTGTCATAGGGAATTGAGCTATTCATCTAGACAATGGTCAATTTAATGATGTATTATGTGTTCAAACCTTATCCTGCAACCTTCTATATGTATATCAGATAACTCATTGAGGTGAAGGTGAAATCATTGAATTTTCACCTCACGATGTTGTAATTAAGGACCTAAGAGATCCTAGATAGATTTTAGCTACTAGCATTGTTGATGATTCTACAAGGTTGTATAAGTTTAACAACTTTGGGTCGTCAATCCTTCCCTCAGTATTTGTTGCTCATAATGATGAAGTGAGAAAACATTTGCATGAGCGATTTGGTCAGTTAAACTATCGCACCCTTAATAATCTATGTAAAGAAAATATGGTGACAGTTTGTCAAATGGTATCTTGCAGAGATGCTGTTTATTCCAGTTGTGTACTCGGAAAACATCATTGGGATAGTTTTGAAAAATGTGCATCTTGGCACACCTTAGCCCCTTTATAGCTTGTGCATAGTGATTTATGTGGTCCACTTCCAGTTGTTTGATTCTATAGCTACAAGTATTTCTATACTTTCATTGATGATTTCTCCAGATGCACTTGGGTATACTTCTTAAAACTCAAGAGTGAAGTATTTAACATGTTCTTGGCCTTTAAGGCCTTTGTTGAAAAACAATCTAGACATAAAATTCTTAAGCTATGATCTGATAATGGCAGAGAATATGTTAACAACACATTCATCAAATTTTTCACTAAGAATGGAATTCAAATGCAACATACTGTTCCATATACTCCACAAAAAAATGGTGTAGCTAAAAGGAAGAATCACACCTTAAAGGAAATGGCTAATTGTATGCTTCAATCTAAGGACTTAGTCTTAATTTTTGGGTAGAAGAAATTAACTATGGAAATTACATAGTAAATCAGACTCCTACTAAGGTTTTAAAGAATATCACTACAAAAGAAGCATGGAGCTCAATTAAACCAGATGTAAGTCACTTTTGTGTTTTTAGAAGTGAAGCATGGGTCCATATTCTAGACGAGAAACAAAAATATTTAGAACCTAAGAGTGAAAAATGTATTTTTGTTGGATATTCTGAAGATGTCAAAGGATATAGACTTATTCCACTTAAGTCAAAAAATGTTATCATTAGAAGAGATGTAAACTTTGCTGAAAATATATCAGCCTACGAGCCTAGTTTGACAGATGTGCCACCTCTCTATCCCTTCTACTTCTGAAAGTATTTCTTCTTCAGATGATGACAAGAAGGATGACAATCCTCCCCCACCTTCTCAAGATCCTCCTTCACCTCCTCAACTTCAAAAATGGGTCTGTGTTACTCAGGATGCAGCAGGTGCTCTTGTCAGTGATCCTACAGATCAACGACATACACATTCTCAATTCGATAGAGCCTCTTCTTTACTGGCTCAAGCTTTAGCGAATTATGATCTTGACACCTTTGCAGAAGCTTCAGGCCATCCAGATTGGGACGCAGCTATGAATGAAGAATATCATTCATTATTGGCAAATGATACATGTGATCTTGTTCCTCTTCCAAAGGGATGAAAACTTGTTAGATGCAAATGGGTTTATAGAACCAAATATGGACCAGATGGAAAAGTTGATAAACATAAAGCTCGTCTTGTTAATAAGGGTTTTTCACAAGTTGATGGTATTGACTATACTGAAACATTATCCCCTGTTTCCAAAATGAACTCTATCTGCCTTGTTCTTTCCTTGTTGCCTGTTTCAAATGGGAGGTCCATCAAATGGATGTTAAATCTACCTTCTTGCATGGGGACTTGCATGAAGAAATATATATGGAACAACCTAATGGCTTCATACAAGTAGACTATTGCCTTGTATGTCAGCTTAAGAAATCCCTTTATGGTCTCAAGCAAGCCCCTCGAGCTTGGTATGCCAAAATGGATAGCTTTCTTTTAGAAACTGGTTTTTCTAGGTGTCATTCTGACAATATTGTCTACACCAAGAAAGTGGGAAAGTCTCTTGACATTCTTGTTCTTTATGTTGATGATCTTATCCTTACTGGTAGTGATCCCAACCTTATAAACCATGTGAAGTCTAGCCTTAAAAATAAGTTTGAAATGACAGACTTAGGATACTTTCATTATTTTATTGGTCTTCAAGTCTTGCAATCCAAGGAAGTTATTTCCCTTTCCCAGTCCAAGTATGTCTGTGATCTTCTATGCCATTTTCACATGGAAGATTGTAAGCCAACGTCTTCTGTCTTTTAGTCTGGAGGCAAACTTTCAATCACTTGTACTTCCCCTGAAGTTGATGCTACCTTATACCGTCAACTTGTAGGAAACATTTTGTAGTTAACCCATACTCGTCCTGACATTTCCTTTGTTGTTGGCCTTATTTCTCAGTTTATGCAAAACCCACATGAAATTCATTGGAAAGCAGCTAAAAGAATACTTCATTATGTTTGAGGTACAGTTCAGTTTGGGATTCATTACAGTGTAGAAGCATCTCCTCTATTGGTCGGTTTCACTAATTCTGATTGGGCTGGTGACCCTGATGATCGGAAGTCTACTGCAAGTTATGTGTTCACTCTTGGTTCAGGACCTATTACATGGACTTGCAAGAAACAAAGTTCCATTTCTCTTTCTTCAGTAGAAGTAGAGTATTGTGGTGTTGTAGAAGCTAGTAAGGAAGCCTTGTGGCTTCATCAAGTCCTATCAGAGTTTGGCTTTCAACAATAGCATCCAACTACACTTTGGTGTGATAATAAAAGTGCCATTCAACTATGCAAAGATCCAGTCGAACATCAACAAAACAAACACATTGAACTACACATGCACTTCATTAGAAAGCTCATGCATGACCATGTTCTTGAAGTGCAATTTTGTTCAACAGATGATCAAGTTGTAGACATCTTTACAAAGGCTCTCACAGAGGCGAAGTTTACTAAACTTAAATTTATGGTTGGAGTTTAGGAAGTTTTCACTAAAGGGGGATAGGTTGTAATGCCTTCTTCCTTATCCTATTGTGTCATACTTTTACATCCTTCAATCCTATCCCAAGTTGTTCTTAAGGGCGGGTGTTAGGATATTCTGACACACATGACACATAGGAAATAGTTAAGTATAACTTGGTCTAATGTAGAGTTAGGTAAAGTGTGTTTCTTTACTATGTACTTTTGTAACTTATAATCCGATAGTCACGATATGTTCTAGACATGAAGTGATCCAACGGTTCATTCTCTCCTTGGTATTACCGACAGTTGATCCATGGCTTAACACTTGATTGGTCCATGATCTTCATTTAAAGAGCATGGAGGGTCATTTGTAGAGTAACCGTTCATGACAAAAGCTTATGTAAATTTTCATTCTTTTACTAATGAATTGCCTGAAGTGGCCGCGTTGGCTCAGGCTATGGACTATTTCCCTCTTTGAGGATTTTAACCATGTCAAGAATATAGGTATATTGATCTATGATCTGTTTGTGAGCGGTGTCCTTTGGTGTTATATCTGAGGAACTTACCCTATAAATTCCTACACCCTTTCAAGTTGCGTGCTATCACTAGATTCTAAGGGGCACACTCTTCTCCCCTTCCATGTGTTAGAACCTTTCATGCACCTTCCCTAACTTGCTGCAAGGTCACGCCCTTGCTTTGAACAAGGACATCTTACTTACATCTATGCACAACTGCATTCAAGGTGATACTATACTACCCACTGCTAGGAATCCTACTCCAAACATTCTAAGATCTAGTTGGGACATCTTACAAGGGAGATCCCCTGAGATGTTGGTGGGTCCAACAATGTCAACATTTCTAGTGCTAGAAGGAGGGCCAAATGACAAGCTAATTCCTCACATCCTGTTTTGAATCTTTGCACATTTATCATGGATATTGTTATAGTTAACCCTCAACAATGTTTGTCTAATGAACATCCCTTCGAAGTCGAGATGGAGTTGTTTGATGACTTGTCAGAACTCGCATATGATGGTGAAGATGAAGTGGCCTGACCTAAGCACTTAGGTGACTTCCATGAATTTATGGAGAATGTGGAAGGTTTTAATGAAATAGAGGTTTGTATGATGCTCCCACACACACTTCACGAATACCCAATCGTATGGTTCCACAAGCTGCCTCCTAATTGCGTGCACTCATTCAAGAAGTTTAGTGATCTAATCGAATTTGTTTTTCACCATTTTGATCCTAGAGAACTTGATAAAAAAATGTTAAAAAGTGAGAAGAAATTCCAATATATTTGGGAAAGATATGAGTATGCCTGTATTAAATCACTCTGTCCAAAAAGGAAGAAAAATCTCAAACCCTACTCAGCATACTTCGGTGATGGATTTGTGCAATCGCAAGAGGATAAAGTTGCTGTCACAAGTGATTTTCCACCTCCCCCTCATCAAACAGATCTAGTCGTGTAGAGTGATGTGGGAGAGAGTGCACATAAGTCTTTTCAATTGTCACATCCTCCCACCCTCACTACTCTTAATTTCTATGCAGATTTGGTTGGGAAACCCATGGGTTTTCATATTCACTTGTCACCTCAAAATCTGTCCCTGCATTCTGCTGATCCTCTAGATTATACTATATTTTGTTCTTCCATTCCAAACTCCACGCTTATTGTGAACGAGAATCAAGCTATCAACAGATTTGATGTTGCACAGCCGACCTGCATTTTCATTTACGATGACTATGACTAGAAATCTCAGCATGAACTCATGGTGAAGGATGAACTCCTTCGGTCCATGCCTCGACGTTTTCCAGACATATTTGGTGATTCTGCTATATCTGATTTTTCATGTGTAAATCCATCCATGGAGACATGTACTTCCAATGATTCACAGAACATACCGGATATCAATCCATCATTTGATAGCAGAGGGAAAAAATCTTTCATTGAGAACCCACTCAAAATTTCATCTACTTTTTTTGGAAACATAGAGGGTGAAGATTATTTCTTCTCATCTACCCCTCTATATGATTCATCAAATCATGAGGATGCTGATGAATTCATTGATTTTTCTGATCATAGCTATGGTCATCTCTTTACTCCCATATTCGATCATGATGTTCACTCAATCATTGTTAATCTTTCAAAGCCACCTATTTATGATGATCTATCTATTGATGAAGTCGAAACCCTGTAGAATGTTGAGGCACTTCAGCCCGATCTCATGCTTATTTTAGGCCCTTACTGTCCTGAGGTTAGTTTCACTTCCGATCAGAAAATTATTGAAACACCCAAGGCTCCTCATCACACATATATATGCACTAGAGATCAATCCAACACACAAATTTTGCTTCCTCCACCTAAATCACATGATCCCATCGCTCATGAATTGGAGAAATCATACACAACAAGCACACTTGCAAGATGTAACTTGTCTCTTTTCCTCATGTTTTCTTGTTTGTCACAGTCAAGAGAGTGTGTATGCTTATCATCTGCACAGAGTGTGTCACAAGAGCATGTTAAGTCCGTAGAATGCTTGTCTTATGCTTTCACTCTTTTCTTTTTTGTGGACCCGTTTAAACTCAGAGTGTGTTGGTCTTCATTTTTATATTTTTATATCAGCCTTGGATACACAGGGCATGTCATTGGCCTGAGGAAGACCAATGGAGATACTTCTATAACTCCTCAAGGCTCAATGAACTAATCAGAGTGGTTGTAGAATGGCTAGAAACACACAAGGCAACAACATCTCAGAGAGAAGCAACATCAACAACAACTAAGCGTAGTAGTCCTGCACATGACAAAGGCAAGAGGAAGGTTTTCGACAATGTAGAGTCGGAGCTGCAAGTTGAAAGAAGATCCACTTGTATTAAGAGAATATTTGGAGATCGAGACAAAGAGGTGACAACATGATAGAAGGATTGTGCAAAGATAGAGGTAGAAGCAAAAGTTGGAGGAGGGAGAAAAGGAGTTAGAGGAGTTAAAGCAAGAACTAAGGGAAGAACAAGAGTTGCGTAGAAGAGAGAAGGAATTGTAGTAGAAACATGAATAGTAGGAGGCAGAACATGCACACATCGGTGAAACTGCACTATTACAAGTTATTGATTCATTATAACAACTATCAAATAGAAAACAGGTTGAGCAGTCGTACGAGAAGGACCTTTCTTAGGAGATTGAATAGATGTTGGAATAGATGGACATAGATGTGGTTCAGTGAGAGCAAGATTAGGATACAAACCTCGTGCCCAAAGACCGAGAGCTCAGCCCATCGGCTTCACCATATTCAGAAACAAAGAAAGTCCCAAGAGAACAAGGAGATACTAAAAACATTGAGGACAATCTGGAAGTAGATGTTCACAACATATCTTTCGATGAGTCACAACATAGAGTTGTGCAGTCACACAAAGTGCCCACTTCGGATGTCCATGTTTCTCCTGCACATTTTCAAGAACAAGTGATCATGTCCGATGTGCACACACTTTCAACTGCAATGCCCGATGCTACAAAGGTATATGTCGAATCCACCAGCTCAAGTGTGAGATTCTTGATAGCTAATAATGAGCACATCAATAAGGAGTTGCAAGCGGCTCAGGAGGGAGAAGAGCAAGCTACAACATCCGCCAGAGCAGAGTTGAAGAAAGTGATACTTGATGCTGTATTGCCTCTCGATAAAGTCATGCCAAACTTTTACTTTAGGTTCGTCCCTTTGCATAAGTTAGTTGTCCATCTTAACAGTTGACAACAACATTGTGCTAGGAGAGCATGCATCTTAACATACATACACACTACTGTCAATCACATGTAGATATGGATAATGAGGTACAAGGGAGCCCCATTGTACTTTCCAAATATGATGAAGTCAAAGGCAGTGGAGTTGAAGGCACTCATTAGGATCATATTCTGAACTATGAGGAACTCCCACAACTCATCACTAGCTTAAAGGCTTCACATGCACGAGCGTTCAGGAGCATGGGTGTCATTGTGCACATGAATGTGATTCCATCCATTGGCACACTCACCGAGGTGAAAGACAAGAACCAAGTCTGACTGGAGTTGGGCATGTACATCAAGCAGTTGATGCACATAACCCCCAATGCCAATTTACAGATGAGCACAGACACTATGCACCAGTAGGTCGCTCATCTAGTTCACTCAAGACCATGATATGCATGCTATCCAACGAGTTAGATAGAGGTTCCAAATCAATATACCTGGATGCAACGGAGGCAAGAGTTCGCTTCCAGAAGGATGTCATCATGGATTACATGGACACCATAACACACTACCAAGCTTGGCATCAGTTCGCCAACATCAATCACCAAGAGGATGTCAACGAGTTAGTCTTCCCATAATTGTTTGAGTCTCATTGATATCTTGCATGGCTTACTCAAGCACATTTTTGTCTCACATGGGTACATGTGCAAATTGTATTGTAAACATGTTGTAAAGTGAAAGACCAAGTGTCCATACTAGAATGTAAATAGTCATGTGTAAGTTAAAGAACCATGAGGGTAGGCTAAGAGTCACAAAGTGCAATGTCAAGGGTTACCCCACCCTTTTCTATATATAGAACCTCATAACTAATTGTACAGACTTTTGAGAGCTAGGCTTTTGATAGGTATAACTTAGAGAAAGCTTGGAGTGTATTGTAACGAGCCTTGACTTCTCCATAGTGCAGAGTGAGTACATCTCTTTGAAGGAGCAGGCGGTAGTGATTGTAATGTTCCAGTATCGGGGATAGTGGCGGTCATGGTTGTATGTATGATTGGATATTTCACTCTTTTAATATAACATAGTCAACATGTTTCATGCATATATTGTTATTGTAGTTCTACTATCCTGGTTACTCTAATGATGTATGTAGTTGTAATTTATGCATATATGTATGGACTATTCCATATGTGTTTGTATGAACCTTATAAAAGAGTGTTGTTGGTATAACTCATCACTTTGGATCGTCATCTAGCCTTCGTTACATCTCATGATGTATTTCAGCTCGTGTGTTCCCTTTGAAGCTGGGTGTTATCATAGGCCTCTGAAGGGTGCACTCTTCTCCCCTTCTGTGTGTTAGAGCCTTTCATACACCTTCCCTAACTTGATGCAAGGTCACACCCTTGCTTCCAACAAGAATGTCTTACTTACCTCTGTGCACAACTGCAGTTAAGGAAATACTATACTACCCATTGCTGGGACTCCTACTCCAAACAGCCTGAGGTGTAGTTGGAACTTCTTACCAGGGAAATCCCCTGACATGTTGGTGGCTCCAACACCATCAACAGAAAGGCATATATAACAAAGTTTTAGATATGTTATCAAGGTCTATAATCAATGATTCTACAATTCTTAAGCATAATTCAATAAAAAATGAAAGTTTCATTGAACAATATGCTCAAGATGAAGATTTTAAAGATATATATGAAACTATGAGTAAAGGAAATCAAATTTAAGAACTGGATTATCATGTTCATGAAAAATTATTATATCATCTTCAAAAGTTATGCATTCCAAAAGGTGAAAGAGTTGATATTATAAGGGAAACACATACATCTCTTATTGTTGGTCATTTTGGTGTAGGAAAAACAATTTCTCAATTGTAGAGGTAATGTTATTGCCCTCATATGAATGAAATTTTATCAAGATATGTAAAGTGGTGTTATATGCGTTCTAAGAGTAAGCAAAGTAACAAGAAATTGGATTTGTATACTCCACTTCCTATTGCTTCATGTCCTTGGGAAGGTGTGTCAATGGATTTTGTGGGGGGATTACCTATGTCTAGGAAAGGTCATGATTATTTATATGTGTTAGTGGATAGGTTCAATAAGATGTGTATCTTAATGCCATGTAAAAATAGGTCACTACCGAAAAAACA
This sequence comes from Pinus taeda, assembly GCA_000404065.3. Lineage (NCBI taxonomy): Eukaryota > Viridiplantae > Streptophyta > Pinopsida > Pinales > Pinaceae > Pinus > Pinus taeda. The sequence goes on from APFE030782364.1 coordinate 100,022, forward strand.
ACACAATTTTTCTTTCATGTATGGGTTCACTTTGTGTTAACCACATCTATTGTATCTCATCATGATTCTTAATTTATTGTGAAGTTTGGTAAAGTTTGTGGGAATTGATGGACACCAAGTTGAAGAAGAGCACAACATTTCATCCACTAACTGATGACCAGACAGAGGTTGTGAATTGGGCAGCGGTACATCTACTCTAAGGATATTGTAGCAAACATCGAGATCTTTGGGATGAGCACTTGCATTGCACTCAAAATTCCTACAATTTTCCCAAGAATTCATCGACTCAGACATCTCCGTTAGAAGTATGTTATGCTTATTACCAAAATCTTCTTTAGATTTCATATTTGGGAAAGCTATTGCAATGGGTGGACATGGTGATGTGGACAAAGCCAAGCATTTCATTGAACAAATCCATTTGGTACATTAAATAGTGCAGGAACAGTTGGAAAAGAGCCAATCCAAATACAAAGCAAGGTATGACAAGCATCACGTTGATCACAATTTTTAGGTGGGAGACCAAGTTTGGTTATACATCATCAAAGAAAGGTTGAAAGGAAAAGGTAAAAATATCAAACTAATCCAATATGGTCCATTCAGAATCTTAGAAAACGTTGGTAATAATGCTTTTTAATTAGATTATCCTCCTTATATGCAAAATCTATTTTATTGTAAATGTTGAAAACTTGAGATTGTAGGAGCCTTCTATGATCATGGATCAAGAGGAAAGTTTTCAAGTACCATCCATAGATCATTTTTCTCCTGAATACATATATGGGTTGCAGGGAGACACCATTCTCGACAGAAAGACAAGGACTTCATGCAGGAATGATGTGGAGTACCTTGTGTGATCTCCTAGACTTACAACTATCACCCCTATAGGTGTTGTTGTTGCGACTACCTTCAACAATCAATTTGGTTGGAATCCTTTGTTAAGTTGTAACCGCCAAACAATTACATATGGGGGGGGATTTTCCATCATGTACATACACATTGGGGGCATGACAGTCCCCATATCTCCTATAGTACAATCTATTCCTTTGCTAGTTGGTTTGTTCCCTCTCAGTGCTAGTCTTGCACCTACTGCGCCTTATGTGGCCAAAAATATCCCTCAACCCGATCTTGCTGCATCTATTTAGCCCCCATCCCCCACTCAACAACCATTTAATCAATGAAAAAACTTCTATCTTAGGGGCAACAAGTACTTTTTTTCCCATCCTAATATGCCTTATGGCTCGCCATTTTATATGACCCCACCTCCACTACCAGGAAACTATTATCCATTGAAACTTTCATACCCTACTGGAAACTAGTTGATGCAGGGGCCTCTTGGTCTCTCAGGTCATATTACACTTCCCTCATCTAAGTAGGGGGAACCTATGCCTCTACCCTTATTGGCTACATTAGACATCCTGGATATGTACAAGCTCATGAATGGCCCCATCAACTGGAACATACTTTGGCCTCCAATCCCACATAAGATTCCTACAGATATCCTTAAGTTCAAAGGAAAATGGAGAGATGAACCAACAACATATGTCACAAATTACCACCTTTGGTGTGTATCAAACTCTATGATTAACGATAGTTTCTGGGTCAGGCTATACTTGACTGAAAACACTGCCAAGTGGTACATTCAGTTACCACGAGATTCAATGAATAACTCCAATTCCTTTGCTTTGGAATTCTAAAGCACTTTCAATTATCTATCCACTATGACACTAGAAAAAAAAAAAAACAGAACACCTTTTGCCAAGACACTTCCTCCCACATCTCCAATCACATTTATGAATGGAGACACTAAGAGAAGCTTGTCAAAGCCCCCATTCCATATTACCTCTTAGCATACTAGTTTTTCAAGTCTCTTCTACCCCCCATAGCAAAGGATTTTTCCATGGTTGGTATGGTTACTAAAGATCAATATATTTGATGTTCCTATCATTTAGATCTAATATATTCACAATCTAGCACAATGTATGATTTTCTTTCCTAATTCCCTAGAACTTCCAATGTGGTTGCTACTCAGCACCCTAGTGCTCATGCTAATAGTATTGTCGGCACCACCTTTGGGTCTGCTATAAAATAATTCAAAGGGAAACATTCCCATTTTCTATTACTATCAATCCCATTACTACTACCAAATATGCTGCTCCTTCAATCGCTGTAATCAAATATGTGGAGTCTACACAAAAACCCATTGGTAATAACAAGAAGAAGAAGAAAAAGACTGCTCATTCTGAAGAGAAGTAGACTACCTAGAACAACCTAAATCATAAAGCTACTGCGAATGCTAAATCTAAGAAAGGAAAGGAGAAAGTTTTCAAGTTCCCTTTCAATATATGCATTGAGGGCCATTTGACATGTAAGTTTCCTTGTATCCAAGAGTGCCCATACTTCCTTGTGCAAAGGGACATAGGCCAAACACCTGTGGTCATTAATAACCCTTTTCTTGCACAGCGACAACATCTTGTATCAAAACCATCACCACCTTTGCAAGGGGGAAATAACAATTCACATCTTCCTCCTAGAGAAGGATCATCATCTATTTAAACCTTTGAAATGATTGATTTGTAAACCCGAGCCAAAAAATACAAAAATCTTGTCCTAAATACTTCAGACACTACCTCAAGTTCTCATCCACAGCTACCTAATGATCTACATATTGAAAGGGATGTTGATGAACCCATGATTTGTCCTCCCAAAGGGACACTTCACCACATGACACATAATCCATCTGCACATGCTTCTTATAACTACATTATTATAGAGGATTTGGCACAAGCACCCTCTTCTATGTTGGCACTCGAAGTATTACAAACTTTCCCAGCACAACGAAATTTTTTTCTTTTGACCATTGGTGCAATCGATCTTAGGATTCCATTATAGTGATTTCTAAAATTGAAAAAAGTAAATCAAACCTCTCCCATCAAACTTCCTTTCAAGTGCAAGATATGACAAAAGGAAAATTCATTCATCGCACCATTATTGATGAGGGTGCATCAACCTGTGTCATTGCTACCTCCTGTTGGGTCACCTTAGGTTCACCCACTCTTACTCCATCGTTGAATTCTCCAAAAGATTTCGATGGCCACACTTCCATCCCTAAGGGATATCTTGCTGATGTCCCCATCACTCTTGGTGGGAAAATGATCCTAGTTGCTATTGAACTTGTTGATCACCAACTCAATTACAATATTTTATTGGGGCATAGTTAGACTTATGCTATGATTGCCATTGTCTCATTGGTATTTTGGCTTATTTGTTTTCCTCACCAAGAAAAAATTATGATAGTGGACCAACTATCTTTCTACACCCCAAACTTTCTACTCCCAACATCTAGCAATGTTCCTTGAGTAAGCGGTACTCCTTAACCTTTCCTTTGTTTTGGTAGTGGTATTTTGAAAGAATCGTCTCTTATCAAGTGGCTCCCTCAACCACCACCTGAGGTTACTATGGCCATTTATATGGTCTATGTTATACCTACTAAATATACAGATCCAACAATCGTCTTGAGTCCTTCCACCTTCAATTCTTATGGAGATCAAATATCACTTTCATCGATGGAATTGGTTGGTCAAGCTATTTAGTCTACATCTAAATCTCCACTTTCCTTGGTTGGGGCCCATGTTCCTATGAACTTTTGCATTGAATATCCCTCTATTGATTTTCTCACCATTGTCCACCCCTCTGATGAGGTTATTAAGGAGATAATTTCCCTAGCTCATTAGCCTTATGATGACTTCCAACCTCATGTCTAAGTCCCCTTTCCATGTGCACTTAATATGAATCATCTAGTAATACTATCGCTTAATCAATATGAGCATGTTTGTTCCTCTTTGACACCTATTCAAGAGTTATGTCTCGAAGGAAACTTGGGAAATCTCTCGGGGCACAAACCCTTCCACCGATCTTCTTCCATCCTTACACTATTACTCAAGTCCTTTCTAAAGGCACGTTTGAACTTATGGACTATGATGTGGACCCACCGAAAAAAATTAATCAAGAATTAGTTTTATGGTAAATTTTCTCACTCGTAAATCCAAAAAACCTCAATTTTACTTCTTCGGCCTTGTTAACTCCCACGAAGAAGATTGAGATTTCTTTTTAGGGACTTTTTCTTGCTTATAAGATTAAAAAAACCCTAAGTTTCCTATTTCAGGCTTGCAAAACTTCTACAAAATATATCTTAGTGATTCTTTTTTGTTGTTTTCTCGCTCTCTAAACTGAAAAGGATACTACGAATTTTCTTTGTCTAACTCAACTAAATTTTTTACGAAGAATATCGAGTTCACTTCATCTACTCCTTGTAACAAACCGAGGTAAACGTCTATTGAGCATAGGTTTCTCACTTTATCTGGACTCAATATACTACTTACGGAAAAGGAACTGTGTTGGGTATGCTATTAACCATTTATCACCAGTCGTCAACCATGACCAAAGTACCCCTTGGAGCCATCTTTACGATCTTTTCAAACTCTCTAAATGTGAAAATACCACCAAGTTTATCCCTTATTGACTCGTCAAACCTAAACAGATTGCGAAAAAAATAGATCGAACAATTGTTACAATATAAATATTTTGAAGGAATTTTTGGGAGCAATAATTTTTCAATCCCTTGAACATGGCACCTTCTCGGCATATTCCACTTTTTATCAGCTTCTTTATGAACCCTGCCAGTTTATGAATCTTTCCCTGATACCCAATTGTCCCTGCATCTTTGTGTCTATCTCCTCTTGGTGTTTTGGAGTAGAAGTTCCCTAGTCTTCCTCATGTAATGCCTTCTATTGTTCAAGGGATAAGCCTACTCTGTGCTTTCCATATCGACCATCAACTCATATGCCATATTTGTCCACGAGTGAGTTTGTACTATTGTTATAAACTATCTTTAAAGCAATCACTTTGTCCTATTTGACATCAATTGATGTAAGACCCCTCATTGCCTACCTTTGCCTGTCGATTCCAACATCTTATCTACGAAGTATATTGAGAAACATTTAAGTGCCCTGGAGCTTGCAGTCGTGAGTGGCATATTTCTATGCGTTTGACTAGGGGTTTTCATCATTAACTCCCATTTGAATGATTCTACGTGTGTTTGACACCAAATCCTCTTATTGTCACTCGCTAGATTGTACTTTGCATCTTGAAGTCCATCATCCCTATGAGTGGCCATCCTCGCATATGTTAACGGTTTTCATCATTAGCTAATAATCACAAAATTTCTAACATGTTTGACTTCAAATCTTATGTTCGCTCATGCAGAAATATGCTATTTTGGAAGTGGCAATGAAGACCTCAGGTGGAGGCTTACATCACTGAGCCTTGTTTCTTCTCCCAAGTTGCAAATATTGTTTCTAGAGAGAGCTTATTAGGTTGATCACATTATGACCTCTACTCACATTTTTCCCATCGGTGGACACAATTGTCATACCTTCATTGTATATCACTTTGGTTTTGATACTAAGCATGAGAATGTTTGACTGCAGGAATTATTTTATATTCTGACATATGTTCCTGTTCACAGGTCTCTTTCAGTTCTCATGCTGTGACACTCTTTCTCTTTAATCACATTATACAAACTATTTCGTCCATCGTCTTCTTGTGTGATCTCACACTTTAGGGGGCATGTATTACACATGAAAAAACCTCATTAGCTGAGGAGAATACGAACATGGACTTGAAGAAACCCTAACTTAAAGGCCTATTTTCCATTGTAACACACCCCACAAACTAGCAGAGAGTGTGCTAAGGTTGTCTAGTAGACCACGAAACCATGTTAACCTAGTTATGAACACTTTGCCTCTTCCATAAGGTCACTTTACCTAACTTTCATAAGCTCACGAAGGCAAATCCCAAGTTAACTCACTAACACTTGGTCATTTACTCAAGGTTGAATATAAAAAGCTCGAAAGGATGAGACTTGTCTTTGGAAATTAGCTATCCTAATAGAGGCTAATGAACATTGAAAGAGAAATAAAGCAAAGTAAATAGCCTCTAGCCTTTTAGCTTTTAACCAAAGTGAACTAGTGAAGGAATTGGAAAAAGCTAGCCTTCCTTAGCCTATATATTGGAGGCTAGGCCACTTTGATATGAATTAAAATTCGAGCATTGTTATGTTGTCAAGTTATTGTTGAGAGAAAGAGAGAGAGAAGAGCTAGCAGCTGAGGGAAGACTTGTTGTGACACCATGGTTGTACTCTTCCTTCTCATGTTTAATAATATAGATCTATTGTTGTTCTCTCTTTGGAATCTTTGGAATTTTTACATTTTATGTGTTAAAATTCCATGATTTAGACTAATGCTTTGATATTGATGCACTCAATTTCTATATGCTGTTATATGTTAAATTTGCTAATATCACGTGTTGTCCATCTTGTGTGAAGGTCTAGTCCTTGGAGTTGGCTGAGGGTTCCTTCTTTTCCACACTAACTGCTCCAACGGAGCTGGATAAGCAAGTTTTTGCTCGTCTTCCCCCTGTCATTTTTTATCTAACATATTCATGAATTGGATGTATCTTGCTCGAACAACTAAATGTACCTTGATTTGCCTGCCTTAGGTACTGGAACCCTCAGGGTTTTCTTTCCATCCAATCGCTCATTGATCCCTACAGCATTAGCTAACCTGATACCAATGCACGTGGATGATCTTGATCTAATCGAAAAATCAGATTATGTAGAGAAAAAAAACTGGCAGATAAAAACATTCACTTATATACATAGTTACGAATCAGTAAAATTGGTGGAACACATTCAAAAATACAACAATTTGATTCCATTTGTGGATTGATATGCCGATTCAAAGTTCGGTACGAGATATTATGCTTACAGGGACATCACAACAGTTCTCCATGTAGAATATTTCCTTCATGTGTCCCCTCTGCTCTTGTAGACACTATCGCATCCATGAAATTGCAAATGATTATCGTCAAAATTGCATACATTTACCAATTAATGAAACTGAGATCTGGGATATTTGGTTCACAAGAGGAGCAATGAACTTAGATTTAGGATATTAGGCTTAGAACGAGAGCAGAGTAGATTCCCAACAAGAATTATAGATTTCTCATGGCCCATCTGCTTTTTAAAAATCCATGAGATGGTATATGGTTACTAATTAATGAATGCTAGAGGTCGTTGATTTTTTATACAATAAAATTTTGCAAAGTAAATCTCTTAGCAAGGCTATTAATGAAAGCTGTAAAAATTTATGGCTATTGTAAAAGTCACCATGAGCATATGTCTGATATTAGAGTTATAAATTTATAACCAGCATAAATTTATGGGATATTTATCAAATTTAATCAGAAATATCTTCAGGAAAACTTTCATATTTTGTAAGGTATATTTTTTTATTAGAAAATTGAGTAATTACTAAATTATAATAGTTATAGTTTGTATTACAAGGAAAACAAAGTTGTTGTTACATTGTAAAACTTGGTTTGATTGGAATAATGAATAACTGGTATTTACAAATAATATAGTTTTTCCTAACTCTTACAAAATAAAATTTGGTTTTGGTATGATCTGGTCCATGAGTAACTAATAATTAAAATATAAATATAATTAAATAATTGAGATATAAATGTATATTAAAAAAATATGACCATATACTTAATATATGATATTTCTTTTAGAATTAATATAATTCATAGTGTAGTTTTGTAAATAGATAATATATATAATTTAATGTAAATTTATACTTTCAGTATTTAAATTAAAAATAATATATTTAAATAATTATAATTTATGAAATGACATTCGAATTCGAATTCGAACCGGATAACTCTGCTTCTGTAAGGGAACGCCTACTGTACGCGGAGGGTGCTAATCGAAGCTATGGTCATCGAGATTCGACATGGTTGTGTCAGTGAATTTTTCGCGTGCTTATTGTTCGTCATTCACCATCGCTGCTACCCCATCAAGAAATGAGATGGACTCTGATGAATGGATGAACGATTCAAATCATTTCAATGACCATCGACTAGTCGTTTCAAAACATACGGTCCATTATTGGAGGATAAGTATGACAAGAAATCGACAGCCACAAACCGACGAGGAGTACTCGTGCCTATCAAATCCCATGCTTAGGTCTGAAGCATGGATGGTGCAGGGAGGTATGGTTGTCATTACATGAAATTAGACCGATGTTGCACTAAAGCACGATGGAATTATGGCCAGTTAAAAAATTTGCCAATGGGTCAAATATGTTTTTTTCGAATTAAGAAAAACTGTGAAAATCACTTAGAGAGACATGAAAGTCATTAAATCTGAATGGTGGGTCTGTTTTGAAATTTCATGAAAGTTAATTTTAATTTTAATTGAATGCTATTGTTTTAGTTAATTTAGATATTGTTAAAATAAATTTTTGTCATAAGGAATATAAATATTTATATGAAGAATTTTAGCTTAAATCACATAAAGAAAGATCTACGCATTTCGAACCAACGAGTGTGGTTTATCGTCAAGACAAGTTGCCTTAATTCTACAATATAAATATTATTAAGATAATTTTTATGGTTATTTTTTATTTATTTATTTATTTATTATAGTTGTGTTTTGGTTATTTTTTGGAAATATATAAATTTGGTTTTGATTGGTTAAGAATTTAATTCCTCAAATATATGGAAATAGCTTAATAATCCAAAATCAAATGTGAAAGTCTAAGTTATTTTAAGAAATGTGGTTAAATCTCATATTTAAATCCATATGCATGTTTATTTCAAAATAGAAGTTTTAGAACTTCAATTTAATTGTTAAATGGATGGTAGGAATTTAACTTCACTGAATATTCTATAATATTCATAGTCGTATACACAAATCAAGTATTGAAATTTATCTCATTTTACCTAAATTGGTTCAAAAAAATGTCATATAAATAAGTGTCATATGAATTGAGAAGAATTCTTGGGCACTTAGTATTAGTAAGTGGTGGTATTGGCACTTAGTGTTGTAACAAAAACTATTTATAAATTAAGAATCTATGTGGTAAAATAGAGGTAAATTTCCATACAAAAACTATTTATAAATTAAGAATCTATGTCGTAGAATAGAGGTAAATATCCATTGTTAGGAATCATGTTTCATGTTTTTTAAAATGTACATATGTTTCACTTATATATTAATCCTTTTTATAATTAATAATAACTAGCACAACCATATTAAATTAAATCATTGATAAATTCCAATAGACATCAATCCATGACAAGTGTCAAAATACTTATGATATATTTTAGGTTGCTAAAATTAAAAAATCATAAAAATTAACTATAGTATTATTATTATCATTATTATTTAAAAAAATAATATATAAATAAAACATTTATACATTTGAGAAAACAACCTCACAAGATTCTTGATCATGGAGATTCCCGTGTACTTTACCCTAGAGATTTTTAATATTGAATAGGCTTTGGTATAATACTATAGGTCAACAACATCTCTTATCAATACCAAATGCTCAAAAAAACCATGACTCATTTCATACTACACTTATTCATATGACATTTTTTTAAATAATCAATTTCATTAAAAAGAAAAAAAATGACATAACTACCTAGAAATTAATTCTTAACTTTTAATTTCTATATGCTAGTAAGAATATCCTAAAATATTCAGCGCAGGTCAAATCCCTATCATCCATCTAATAATTATTGATAATTAAATTAAAATTCTACAAGCCATATTCCAAAATGTACAAACCTTAATAATAATTTAGAATAAAATCAATAATTAGTAGTGATTGTACTCATTAAGGATTAAGAAAGTTATGATAATTTTAGTCATCATTTGGGTTTGTTTTATATGGTTGGAAGGAATGAGATAGTCCACACCCAAGTTAAATTTAGCGAGTGACATGGTGAAGTTTGATATTTAGCTCAATATGACGTTCACTGCACAGACTCATTATAATTGTGTTCTAGAAGTATATATATATATATGAAAGAGGAAGGAATAACAAATTTGATTGATCAAACATTTAAAAAGGTAACGATTTACTTGAATTGATTTAAATTTTATTTTTTAATAAGTTCAAATAATACTATTTTTAGATCAACATAATTTTGATAAGTTGAAACAATAGAAAAAATATTATTGTAGAAATATTTTACACTTTTAATTAATGATTTTAGAAAAATTAGAATAAATTACTCAACCCAAACCTACAACCCATGCATTAGTTCATTATTCATTTATTTTTTTTAATTGAATAAATGTTTTTAGTTTCATGCTTGAAATGAAATAGAGTTTTCAAATTAAACAATGGAGATACGTTCGATCATCATCCTCCTTTTAATCTCCACCATTCAACATTAAAATAAAAATTAACCATCATTTCAAATATATATTAACTTACAACCATATCATTGTTCTTATATATATATATATATATATATTATATATATATAGCGAGAGAGTGAGAGAGATCCAAAAGTGTATATGAAAGTGGCGAGTTAAGTTTGAGAATTGAATGGGAAGCTTGAGGCAAACTTTAAGAAGATTCGTTAGTTGTGGAGAAATAGAAAATTTCTTATAGCGACTCCTTTTGGAAATATGATTCCTTATAAGAAGAGGAAGATTACAACCATACACAACCCATTTGTAACATAAATGACTCTGGATTTCTCATCACTATGGGTGCCTGATGTGTCATAGTGTGCAATGTCCATAACTTTTCACATTAGGAATTATGTCGACACATAGTGTGGAGAACTTTCCAAATGCATATGGAAGCATAATCATTGTTTATTGGTTTAGTCTACACCTCCTTAGTTTCAAAACTAGAAAAATTCCCCATAATCAATAACTAACACAACCACATTCGTAAATGTGGTTTATATATGCTGATTGACATCATTTTTATACGTTGATTTATATACAAAAGGTGGAAAATACCATTGATCAATGTACATCAACCACATCTAGTAGATGGTTGATGTGCATTGGACGAATTCATAGACTATGGTTGACTATGGTACATGTTGGTTCCCTATGGTTAAAAATGGTTGTCAATGTTTGACCATGGTTGATGAGGGTTGTTTCTGATTGACTGTGGTTCATGAGGTTGACCATGGTTGTTGAGGTAAAGCGAGGTTGAAGAGAGTTGATGAAGATTGACGAATTGCAACCGTTAATGTAACAATGAATTTATGTTACATTAATGTTAACCATGGTTGATGTTATATTAAGGTTTTTGTTAATGTTACATTAATGTTACAATGATGGTTGAAGAGAGTTGAAGATGCTAACCATGGTTGATAGAGGTAGACCTTGGTTGAGCATGGTTATGGTTGGCCTTCGTTTACCATGGAAAACCTTAACTCACCATGGTCAACCATGGTTGATCTATGATGTAGATGATAGATTATGGTGAAATAAATGTGACCACACACAACAATGTTTAACTTAGTGAATATGTTTGACCATGGTGACCATGGTTGACATTGTATGATTGTGGTTGATAACGGTTGAGCATATCTTACAAGGGTTGACTATGGTTAGCTATGGATGACCATGGAGGAACGTGACTCACCATGGTTAATTATGTTAGCCATCTTGACAGTGGCCAAGAATTGTTTAGTCTCACTTATGTTTACTCCTAAACCTAATAAACCTAATAAAACTTGGCGAACCTAGAAAGCATAGGTCAACCTTGTTAACCTAATAAACCTAGTTAAACCTAGTAAGCCTAAAAAATCATAAAGTTAACTTACTAAAATTAGGTCAACCAAGAAAACCTAATAAGCCTAGTTCAACCTAGTAAACTTAGGTCAACCTAGTCAACTAAAGTCAACCTAGTAAATCAAGTAAGTATAGTAAACTTATGTCATCCTAGAAAATCTAGAAAAACTAGGCCAACATGGTAAAAAGTAAACCTAGTTCAGCGTAGTAAACCTAAGTCAACCTAGTCAACCTAGTTAACATAGTAAACCTAGGGCATCCTAATAAACCTAGGTGAACCTAGTAAATCTAATAAACCTAGTAAACCTAATAAACCTAGGATAGCCTAGTAAACCATAGATCATCATAAAAGACCTAGGTCCACATACTAATCCTTATAAACCTAGGCTAAACTAGTAAACCATAGGTAATCCTAAGAAACCTAGGTCCACCTAGTAAACCTATGCCAAGCTAATAAACCTAATAAACCTAAAGAATTTATGTTAACTTAGGTAAACCTAATTCAACCTCATAACCTTCATTAACTTGCAAAGCCTTGTAAACATAGGTCAACCTATTAAACCTAGGGAAACCTAGATCATGGTTAAGCTAATAAATCTAATAAACCTAGTAAATGTTGGTTAACCTACTAGATATAGTCAACCTAACAAAGCATAGTCAACTTGTGAACATAAGTCAACCTAGTCAATTTAATAAACCCAGGTTAACTTAGTAAACATAACCAACCTAGCAAACACAGTCAACCTAGTAAATGTAGTAAACCTAATAAAGTTAGGTCCACCTAGTAAAACTAGGTCAACCTTGTAAACCGAGGCCAACGTGGTAAACTTAAGAAGCCTAGATGAACATTGAAAACATAGGTGAACCTTGTAAACCTAGTAAACCTAGATCATTTTGTGATCATGTTTCTTGTTTACCAAATTACGATGTCATTGGTTCATCACATTAAGATATCATTTGTTTTTTGTTACTACTACAAGGAAAGACCTTCTATCAGATGTATAATGGAGGATTTTAGTGTTACAAAATTGGAATAAATTGTCAAAAAACAATCTCTAAAACATCAATTTGGGAAAGTGGAGGTTTTAGTGGAACTTCATTACAACTGAAAAAATTTGGGTGACCAAATTTTCTAGCAAATGTTTTTTTTTGGTGCACTTAATGGAATAAGTAGCATCGATGCACTACACACATAAAAGTACCAGGAAAAATACATAACTAAAAGCACTAAGGTGTTGAATGCAAAGAATACCAATGCGTAATAAATACCGTACTAGTGCTAAGATATAAGAAATTCGCAAGGCATTATTCTAAGGAATGACATTGAGGCACATAAAAAATAATTGTTCTACGGTTTCTTTTTTAAAGTTGCAGAGCCGATTCATATCATTAGTACAAATGCCCTCATGGATTAGTTATACAAAAGGACTGTTGTTAGTTTTCTTAAAGCACCGAGTTGGAAATAATATTTTGTAACACCGGGAAGTTAGTTATATGAAAGCACTGGTGCATTAATAACTACAATGAACTGAACATTAATCTCAAACACGACCGGTGCTTGAAGCGATAAATGCACTGGTTCTCTCATTTTCTTAAAAGGCATTGAGAATGGAAAAATATGTTGTCACAATTCTCTTATATTACACAATGCACGAGTTATTTTATATGTTATATATGAACCAATTATTTGAATGAGATATTCTCTTTTTTGGAAAGTGATTCTATATGTTATAGGCGCAACAATTATTTGAATGAGATTTTCTCATTTTTAGAAACATCGACCAGTGAGAGTGTAATTATTGTAATTTTTTAAATATGTTATTCATAAAAAAAATTGACATATATCTTATAACTGTATGCATATAAATTAAAATTTGATTAGTTGATTTGTATATTATGTTTGGATTAATTTTTTATATTATCATATTTCACATCTCTTTATTATAATATTTAATCATCCATATATTTAATTAGTGGTGTAACATTTAACTGTGACATTCGATAATACAATAAAGTAAAATAAAATGTATTATATTATATATCAATGAGAGGCTTTTTGTCACACAAAATGGGATTGTTATTGGTAACCCCTTGTCTTTCAATTGGGACACTATGTCCATTACATTAAAAAAAATGTCTCATTTTCACACACAAATTTTTCAAAAAATAAAATAGGTTGCTTTGATATCCAAATTGACCATCATTCTTCGTTGGAATTGTTATTTGTTCTCAAGCTACTTCCATGGCTTGGATTATTTGGAGGAATTTTTTGTTGATTGCATCGATTGTTTTCCTCTTCCTGATCTTGCACTTCCATCTGCAAACATAAAAGTGAAATGTAATGAGTGTATCTAAATTGGTAAGAATAATGAAAATTGAAATAAATAATATACATAAATGTAAATAAAAAATAAATGTACCATGTCAAGAAGTAACTCTTGAATTATGCACATTCTTTCAAAACCAAACCTCATGTCTTCTTTCAACAACTCTTCTATTGAGATAGTTCCATACTTTGTTTCCTGCAATTTTTATACCCCATAATAAATCATATATTTAATATAAAATATTTTTTTCCTATTAATTATAAACTAAAAGAATTAAAACAACATATATACTTACGAATTCCATAATTGATTTTTGATATACTCCAAACTGTTATTTAAACTAATGACAATCAATTCTTCTCATGGCTCTTCTTTATATGTTAGCACATATTTGAAGACATTCAAGGATGGTTCTTATAAAACAACTTAAAATATATATATTAAAAAAAAACCTTTATTTGTTACAAGAAAAGTATTAATAATTACTCACAAACTTTGAAATCAACCTTTTTTTCCTCATCATCCTATTTTATGTGCTAAATAACTTCTATCTTGTTTTATTTTTTGCAAGAAAATAATTTGAAAAATAAATTTTTAATGCTATTTTTTTTACATGTAAAAATCCAATCATGATTACATACATTTGAAGCACATTGTTGTTGAGATGGCTCCTCATGTGATGCAATTATATCCATTTATTTGACTATATTCTTATACACTTTTTTGGACATTCCTACTGACATGTTTCTGATATCAATGTGTTGATCATTTGGGTTTTTCATAACCTTCATGAAGTAGTAATAAACTACTTTTATAATGATATATGAAAACCAAATATAACAAAATAGATATTAATAAATTAGTGACTTGTAGTAATATATAAATATAATTCTAGAAAATCATTTTATACAATTAGAAATATTACCTCTTATGAAATAATTTTTTGTTGTTGTTGTTGTTGTATGTTCTTTTCATTGCAAGTTTGGAATGTCTCATTGACCATTGCTCTAGAAACTCTTCATGTAGTTTAGATATAATTTGGTTCTTGGAATCATTCTATTGATTTTTGTATTGTAAGTGGAAAGTAACTTTATAAGTTCATTCTACTAGATCCTCTCATAGTTCTATAAAAAATCCTCCCCCACACACCCCCCACCCGCCCCCCTTTAATTAACATCAACACCACTCCCCACATGAGGTGAGGACCAATTCATCATCATTTACATGTTCTATAATTTTTCTTTTTTGGAAAGGACATTTAATCATTTCCTTCATTATTGCTCCCTGTAGAACATTAAACATATATGAATTAATATATTGTTTGAAACATGTTATGTAATATTCTTAAGTATATTATTAAAAAAAAAAAAAAAAAAAAAAAAAAAAAAAAAAAAAAAAAAACTCATATTGAATAGTATTTTTTCATTCACCTAATTCATCATTATGCCATTTTTCTATCATGCTTTTACATTCTTCTGCACTTAGATTACAAATAATATTATCGACCTTGTTCATTTTTTAGATATGCATGAAACACACCAACCAATACATATTAGTTAAAATTACATATAGATCAAATATATTAATTTTGTAAATAATTTACAAAGAACTAACCTTCTCTGCCTGTTTTTTTTATGTGTTATCAATGTGTCGATCAATATTTTTGTTACTTGAGATCTTCTGAGACATTTTTTATCAATATAAAACATGTAGCATTCAATATACAAGTCATTAAATATAGTTTACAAATAAATCATATAACTTTTAGCCAAAGAGAGTAAGTAACCAGTACGTTTATCTAAATAAATGCATCGATGCATTTACAATATTAAACACACTCAGTGTTTAATTGTTTAGGTGCATCGTCATGGAAAATTAATTTTTAAAAATAACTGTAAATTATTTCGGTGCGATTTGTAAGGATAGATGCACCAAAATTATTTAACAACTCTATTTGGAAGAGGCACGTTGGTGTGTTATATTACACCGAGAGAAACGATTAACATACTAGATAGAATCAAGAGTGTTCTAATATGTCAGTGTGTTGTATCACACAGGGGGCACCGATGCATGATATTGCAGAGGGCACACGACTCAACATATAGTTGTTTAAAAAAAATGGAGATGGTTAATTGGGTTTTGATCTAATTCAATAATTGATTCCCCAAATTTACATGTCAAATTCCCTATGTATAGTAAGTACAAAACCCATTAAATCTAAAATCCCTAAATTGAAAAACCCTAATTGTGACGTGATAGAAGAAGTTAAACCCTAAGGTGAAATTTTGCAGAAAGAAGCAAGGGTTTAAGGTAACTATTTATTTCTTTTGTTTTTTGTCTGAATTTTAATTACATTTAAATAGGAAAGTAGATCATAAAAAAGTTTACTAGTAAAATTTATAGTAATTTTCTTATTATAAAGGGCTTTTATTTTTATATTGTTTTCTATTGTGAACAGTAAAATTTAAGATTTTTTCTATCTAGGATTTTTTATGAATCAACATATCATTCAACTTCTGATCTTTTGGTGGATCTAAAATATATTACAGCTCCACAGTACTCTGAGTATGTCTCTCTTGAAAATGATCTCTCTTTTAATTAAACCCTAACAAAGATTGTAAATTTTTTGTTAGTAAAATAAACAGTAACAATTTGAATTTTTATTATGCATGTTTTTTACAGCATCACCATACCTTTCAACTTATGATCTTTTTAATAGTTATGCTTCTCCAAATCCTTTTGATGCTACACAGTGCTCTTCGTATGTCTCTCTTCCAAATCACTCACTTGAAATTTTCGATAATATAAAAAAATGGTGAATATTTTTTTACTATTTAAAACGCATTATGAAAGTAGATTTTGAAAAATCAATTGTCGCTCATTTTTTAATTTGAAAAAAATATTGAGTTTTTTTTTTCAATTTCCCCACACATAATTTCATTCAATAGTCAAGTGCACCACTGCATTTATAAAAAAACCACACCGACATTGTGGGTGTGATAAATTTTTCCATGCGCTCACATGATACATTCTTTTTATTATTTTCTAAATCCTAAAATAGTGCAATTAATTTTTTAATGCATCAATGTGGTTTCTATTTAAAACAATCATTTCTCTAATTTTTATAAGAGCAATGAGTTGGTTGAATTTGTTATTTTTTTTTTCAAATCGGGAAAAATGTGCATAGAGGTGTTTTTTTTTTTAAATGCATCAGTACATTATTATAGAAGAGCACTGATATGATAACATATTTTTTTCAGAATGCCGAAAATCGATGTGGGAATTATTTTAATGTCTAGGTATTGTTAAATTTTTAAACACATAGATGCACTTTATTCTTATTAGCACACCAATTTAGCTTAAAAGCTATCTAAATTTTTAATTTCGCATAAAATGGACTATTGATCCCAAATTTTCCTTAAGAATGCATCCACGTGAGTTAAATAGTTCACAGTATACATTTTCTGCTTAAAATCGTCTTATTCTTGAAAAATTATTTGAAAACTATATTGAAATTCAGATTGTGGTTATATGGGTATCAAAATTAATTTTGGATATGAGCATAAATTCTTATTTCTAATTTTTCTTTAAGTTCCATCTAATTCCATATTGTTGCTCAAATTCCTTCACAGAGTTATCCCTTTCCATCTTGAGTATGTTCATATTATATTTATATTTTGATTATCTAATTGATTTTTTTTTATACTCCATGATAATTTGAATAGAAATGTATTCAAATTTACAAGAACCTGATTTAAAATGCGTTTAGATGCAAAGAATATTACTCTATATTATTTTCAAAAATGTTTGAAACTCTTATCACGAGCAACATATCACATACAATTGGTAGATGAAATGGAAAACCTCTTCACCCTGCCAATTAGAACATGACATCTTCCACCTCCAATCCTAGATCAACGATCGCAATAATTATTTGGTATATTGTTATTTCAATAAACCAATTTCATTGACATGCTTACTAATGTCATTGATATTGTATTAACACTAGTAGAAAATGAGCAATTACTGACTAGGTGACTAAGAAAGTTAGTCACCACAACTTTTCCAAGTGAAATACTACCAAAAATGAGCAATCTTAAGTGACCAAAATAAAAAAGACTAACATAAATCACTAATTTAGTCGCAAGATAAAATATGTCTAGCTAATAAGTAATACAACTAAAAATGACTAACTTGAATGACTAATTTATTCTCAAAACAAAAATACAACTACCTAACAAGTACTACAATAATATGAATCGGTTTTTTATTTTAGTCATCTTAATTGTGTCAAGCAATCTAAACATACAAGTGATAGGGGGATTCAAAGGCTGTTAAAGATTGGTTCAAAGGTTATCCTTCCTTAAACACTTATTCAACCTCACATGGTGTATAGGTTAGCCAACTTTGCATTATTTATCTCTAATAATTTGT
>APFE030782364.1:128730-148897 GCA_000404065.3 Pinus taeda
TTGGAGACTGTTAAGAAAATATGGAGCATTGCAGCATGCAAAGTATGACATATTTGGCCTGTAAAATGTCAATCATGAAATATGAGTAACCTGCTGCAGCAGGAGGCTAACACAATCCATCATATTCCCTTGTCTTTGTCATCCATTTCATTGTTCCCCACTATTCAATCTACCAATGTCCTTCCACCTACCCCAGTCATGGCAGGTCAGCAAGCTCCTACAAAGATGGAACGAATCATAGCTGCTAGGTATGGACCCTTGGTCCTGCTTGTTTCTTTACATTCCATGCTTGTGGGAGAGTACCAGAAGTATATGCCAAAGGTCACTGGTACAGATGGGGTAATAGCTGAAGAACACCTTGAATCTTTCTATAGTTATGCTAATAACCTAGATATCAGTGAAGATGATATGTGGATGAGAGTTTTTGTCCAGAGCCTTGATGGAGGGGCTAGAAAGTGGTTCAGAGAACTAGCCCCTAGGTCTATTGCTGATATTGAAGCCCTAGATGATGCATTTTTGAAGCACTGGGGAGATAAGAAAGACTTGCTATATTACCATACTGAGTTTGGTAACCTAAAGAGAGAAAATGAGGAATCTTTGTCTGATTTTAATAAAAGATTCAATTGTATGTATAGTAACATACCTGCTAAAGTAAAGCCAACCCCCACCTCTACCAAACTCACTTATGCCAATGTTTTTGATTCTGATTTCTGCTTACTGTTAAGAGAAAGAAGATGTGCCACTCTGGCTAATATGCAAGATGCAACCCTAGAATTAGAATCTAATATTATGGCTGCAGAAAAGCTTAAAAGTCATGCTAACAGAAGGAGTTAGAGAGGTGACGCTTCTTCTTCCTCTGCTTCATCATCAGAGCCTAAATTAGACAAAATGACCAGAATGATAGAGTCATTGGCTGTTGAGATATCTAAGCTGAAGGTTGAGCAGAACTCAGGAAAGACAAGGTAGCAGAACACATTTGCTCCAAGAAAATCAAACCGATTCAGAAGAGCAAATGAACAGTTACAAATCACACAGAGGGGTAAAGAAGCTAACGAATATCAAAAAGTTAAAGCTCCTTTTCAAAATGTAGTCATGGAGGAGGAACAATTTGAAGAAGAGGATGAAATTCATTGCATGGAAGATAAAGGCAGTGCTACCTTTTTTACATTAGCTGAATGCAAAGAAGGATTACTGTTGGACCAAGCTAGTCAAGAATGGGACAAAGAGGTTGTTCTACAGATTGGTGAGCAACGAAGATACAATCTGAGGTCCCAGGCAAACAATGCCAAGGAGAATCCTACCCAAAAAGTTGTTGTCAAAATAGAGTCACAAAATACCAGACAGAAAAGACCAGTAGCTGATCCAATCATCCTTAAAGCACCAACTCAAGAGGTAAGAGGTCCTGACAAGTCCCCTTCCCCTTTCAGCTTTGAAGCAGAAGTCCAAAAGTTAAAAATATATGTGCCTCTGTTAGAAATTGTAAAGAGTGAAGTGTTTAGAAAACATATCCTTGAAGCCCTTGAGCTGAGAGCCACACAAACCTCCACTGACTCTGTCAATTTGCAAGATGATAAGCCTGCAGTTGTGCTTAGCCCAATGACTAAACTTGCTGATGATAATTATCCATCCTTTTATCTCTCCTTGACCATCCAAGACAAAATCCTCCACAATTGCCTGCTAGACACCGGGGCTAGCCACAATCTAATGCCAAAAGATATCATGGAAGGGTTAGGCCTTGATATCACTAGACCATATCATGATTTATTATCTTTTGATTCAAGGAAAGTAAAATGTTTGGGATTGATCAAATATTTAGCCATTACCCTAACTCAGTTGCCCATGAAGAGTATGGTGATGGACATTGTGGTAGCAGATGTCCCTTCTAATTTTGGCATGTTGTTGTCTAGAGGATGGATTAAGAGACTAGGTAGGACATTACAAAATGATTTATCTTATGCCATTGGCTCAGCTTTTTGAGGAGAAAGTAGGAGATTGTACAGAGAAGTACAACTAGCATACATCATGAGTGATAAGAAGAATCCTTCGAATCATCCTATTTATGTAGTGGAAACTGATTTTGGAGCATGTATTCTCCAAATAGAAGAATCCCAGAAGGCCTCAATGTAGCTCAGGAAATAAATAGTTCAGGCTGAGGAAGTCAAGTTTGGGACATGTTCTTTGATGGAGCATGTTCTAGGGAGATTGCAGGAGCAGGGGTGGTGCTGATATCTCGACAACAAGAAAGCACACAACTATCTTTTAAGCTAGCCTTCCAAGTCACCAACAATATAGCAAAGTATGAGGCTCTGATATTGGGTATTAATGCAACAAAATATAGAGGAATCAGAAGCATAAGGGTGTTTGGAGATGCTGATCTTATCATTCAGCAAGTAAACAGAACATTTCAAGCAAAGCACCCAAGGCTGAAAGCATACTGAGATGAGTTATGCAGACTCAAAGATTCTTTTGATAATTTATGTATTTCATATATCCCCAAAGCCAAAAATCAACTTTTTGATTCCCTTGATGTGTCTGCTAGCATGTTCATGCCTCCCATGCCTCCCAGACTAGTTTATGAAGTCCAAATGAAATACAGACCATCCTTGCCTGATAATGTCCAGCATTGGAAAGTTTTTGAAGATGATGATGAAGTGAATAGGTTCTTGCAAGTCATTGATGAATTCTCTGAAATGAAAATTGACCAAGAGAATGAAGCTTTAGAAGAAGATCCCCAATCCCAACTTAGAAATAAAATTGGTAAAGATAGTATTGTCCAATTGCCCAGCAATCATATACCTAAGGGTCTAGTTCCTTTAGAAAAGCTATTTGACCAGAATGATGTGCCTTACAAGGCTGCTCAAGAAAAAGACCAATCTGCAATCTGTAAGCATAATATAGGAAGTCTAGGTCAACCAAGATATATAAATCTATCTACCCATCTATCTGCTGACCAAAGTTCTGAATACTGCAATTTAATGAAGCAATTTGCTGATGTCTTTTCCTGGGAATATAGTGACCTGAAAACATATGACAAGAAGATCATCCAGCATAAAATTCCTTTAAAGAAAGACACCATCCCTTTCAAGCAAAAGCTGAGGCCTATAAACCCCTTGCTCCTTCCCCTAATTGAAAAATAAATCAAGAAGCTATTGGTTTCCAAAATTATAGTCCCTCTCATATATTCAAAATGGGTAGCCAATTTGGTAGTGGTGAGGAAGAAAAGTGGAGAAATCAGACTCTGTGTTGATTTCAGAAACTTAAACAAATGATCCAAGAAAGAAAATTATCCTCTACCCAAGATGGAGCATTTGCTGCAAAAATTCTCAAGAGACAAAGTGATGTCTTTCCTAGATGGATTTTCAGGGTATAGTCAGGTTGTTGTACATCCAGATGACCAAGAGAAGACTGCATTCACCACTCCTTGGGGCACTTTTATGTATTCCAAGATGCCTTTTGGGTTGATGAATGCTGGAGCCACCTTTCAGAGAGCTATGGATATAGCATTCATGGGAGAGAAGGATAAGTTTTTCCTTATCTACCTTGATGATATAACAGTTACTCCAACAACCATTATGACCACTTGCAGCATTTGAAGAAAGTGTTCCTGAAGTGTAGAAGGTTTGGGATTTCGATCAATCCTAAAAAGTCACAGTTTGCTTTAGAAGAAGGCAAGATGTTAGAACATATTGTTTCTGCTGCAGGTGTCTGGATTGACCCAGAAAGAGTAAGAGCAATACAGACCTTGTCTGTCCCAAGATCAAAGAAGGACATCCAGTCCTTTCTGGGAAAAATAAACTTTGTGAGGAGGTTTATCCCAAAATTTTCGTAACTGGTGATGCATATTACCTTCATGTTGAGAAAGGGGTCAAAGATCAAATGGACCAGGCATCAAAAATATCCTGTGAGTCCACTACGAAAGCCATTATGGAAGCTCCCACTCTACGCAGTCCATATTATAGTAAGGAGTTCCATATATTTTCATTTGCCTCTGAAGACACCCTTGTAGCAGTTTTATTGCAAGCAGGTGAAGAAGGTGCAAAGCATCCAGTGGCATTCTTTAGCAAAACATTAAGGGATGCTAAGCTGAGGTATGATATCATTGAGAAACAAGAATATGCTCTTATTAATTCTTTGAAAGCTTTCAGAGTTTATATTTTGCATTCCAAGATAATTTCATATGTGCCCTCTGCTTCAATTAAAGATGTCTTAACACAACCCGATGATGATGGAAGAAGGGCTAAATGGATTGAAAAACTAATTGATTTTAATATAGAACTGAATCCCACCAAGCTTGTCAAGGGTCAGGGCCTTGCCAAACTCTTGGTTGAAGGAACTTGCAGAACGTTGGACATAAACTTCATAAGCACAGATGCAGAAAATGGTCAGACAGAAGTAGAAGAAATAGCTGAACCAGGAAAGCAGTCATTGGCAGAAAATCTAGATTCTTGTGATTGGTACTATGGAATAGCTAAATTCTTGTTGAAGCTAGAAGTTCCTCCGAGCTTAAGCATAAGCCAAGCTAGAACTATCAAACTCAGAGTAGAAAAATATTGCATTTATAAAAATCTGCTCTACTGGAGGGACCGCTCTGGGATTCTTTTGAGGTGTCTGGACAAAGAACAATCTATAGAAGTTATGCAGTAGTTTCATTCCAGCATGTGTGGAGGGCACCATTATTGGAAGACTATAGCCCAAAAAATTCTCAGAGTTGGATATTATTGGCCCTCCTTATTTTCTGATGTATTTTCATTTGTTAAATCTTGTGACAGGTGCCAAAGATTTGAAGGGAAACAATAGTTGAAATCCCTGCCCTTAAAGCCTATACATGAAAATGGCCCTTTTCAACAATGGGGCTTGGATTTCATTGGAGAAATCAATCCACATTCCAGTGGCCAACATAGATGGATCTTAGTAGCCACTGACTATTTCACTAAGTGGATTGAAGCAATCCCTACTAGAAAGGCTGATCATAATGTAGTCCTGAAGTTTTTGATAGAAAATATCTTCACTAGATTTGGTTGTCCACATAAATTAGTCATAGATAATGCAGCAGCCTTTAGGGAAAAAGAATTGATGGACATGTGCAATTCAATGGGCATTAAATTGGCTCATTCCACCTCATACTACCCTCAAGGCAATGGTCTAGTAGAATCCTCTAACAAAAGCCTGATAAGGATAATCAAAAAGCTGCTGGAGGAAAACAAAAAGAATTGGGATTCTAAGCTCAAATATGCATTGTGGGCTGACAGAGTGACCATTAAGAAATCCACAAGAAATTCTCCATTCAAGCTGGTATATGGCACTGAAGTTATGTTCCCAATTCAGTTAACTCTCCCTGTGGCAAGGTTCCTACAACAAGAACAGAATGAGGAGGAAGACATGGCAAAAAGGATCACTGATTTAGCAGAGGTACGCCAAATCAGAGAACAGCTGGTTGAAAAGTCTGCAGCACATCAGAAGAAGATCAAGGATGCTTTTGACAAAAGGACAAAAATAGATGATTTTCAAGTTGGAAATTTGGTTCTAAAGTGGGATGCACTAAAAGAAAAGAAAGGCAACCATGGAAAGTTTGATTCTTTCTAGACAGGGCCTTTTATTATTTCTTAGATGCAAGGGAACAATACCTTCCTGCTGAGAAGTATGGGAGGAGAAGCAGTTTTTGATGGCCTAGTTAATGGGCATTTTCTAAAAATTTATGTTGTTTAAGGTCTTTGGCCTTAAAATTTTAAATATGTTGTTTTATCAGTTTTAGTGTAAGCTCGGTAGACTCCATGCCCAATGGAACACTAGAAAATTTTGCTAATTTGTTTTCATCGGAAAGGCATTGATCTGCAGGTTCTTGAGACCTCACAGGGAGGATCTCATCCCTATAAGGAGCCAGTGTTAGCTCTGCTAGTATAATTCAACATTACAGGGCCAAATATAGGCTTGATTGAGTTGTTCGTGCTCAAAGAGGATTCGCATCAACCATCCTGCTCATTCTCTTTCACTCTTCTTACATTCTCATAAACCTCGCTACCTATGTTTTATCTCTAAAACCCTATGTAAGCCCATGATCCTCTGGCCTCTGAGTGCATAGATCAAACCATCATGTGACCCTATCCATGTGACTTTGCGCTCTCCTAATCCTCCCTCACCTTTAAATCATGGTTGTTCATTCTCTCCGCCAATCCAGTTCTTTCCCTGTCACATCAAACAAAACTTGTATGATCAAACCCACGCCATCTGATCATCTCCACCACGATCAGACGTCATTCGCTCCTCCCATGCCCACAAACTGACCGCTCGTTAGCTCATGGGGAAAGCAATTTTTGTCCCGTCACATCCGCCACGCGTCACCCGATGATTGTGATCACTCACCCTTGTACAATTATCACTCCCCTCCAAAAGCGGTGCGACCAATACCACCCGCCACTGAAACCACTTTCCCCATGCACCTCTTCTACCCGATAGCCATTGGATCTCCTCACCCGAGATCTGACGACTCATAATCACTCTGCCCCATTTCCTCTCGATTTCTCCCACTGTGCCATATCTGCCATCCATCTGTGTGATCCAATGGCTAATATCTATCCTCCGCCCGCTTGTACATCCACCATGCAGTCCACACACCCTGGTCATGCCATGCACCCGAAGGACGACAGCAATCAACTACCAAGTACCCAGCTCATTTCATCTCCAACAACTGCATTCAAGAGATAGAATGGCCAAGAAGAAAAAGGAGATGCCTCGAGTAGATCAGAGCATTTATTAGTTATGGAGCTTCTTTCATGCAACACTCCACCTGTTCAAGAAGGACAACCAAGCAGTAGAAAAGATCAAATTCATTCATTAAAGCAAGCAGATTGTAATAGAGACTCTTTTAGAGAGTTAAAGCGCTTGGTGGTCCATTATGACCCCTCCACGCATAGAACAACAGAATATATTTGTAATCAAACTCTATATATACCCAAAACACAGATGTAATCAGGGATGATGGTTGTTATTTTGATGTAAGGTTCAACTTCTGGAGACTGTAACTGCTTTGATACTTGCAACGTCTTGTCTTCACTTTCAGCTAATACAAGCTTCTTTTGCTGTTAATTGCTCACTTTTCACTTCTACTCTATTCTATCTTGTGCTTGCTATGCAGTTTTCATGAACTCTTGATATTTAGCATTAGAGGAGCTATCATCCTACCTTTGTGTTAAAGTCTTGTAGGTATCAGTGAATGTGTCATTCAGGTTTCTGTTTACTTAGTGACAAAGAGCTGTCATCATGTATGTGCATTAGGAAACAGATTTGTAGACCTCTTTACTGGTTGCAGCCGACCATCACATGGTCTTGTGCATCTGCTGGTGTGGTCAGTATTCTCCATATTCACCCAATCCCTAAACTATGAGTAATTGGTGATCTAAAGCCTTTTATTCTGGGGATGTTCACATATGTCTGGAGTTAAGTATAGTAGGAGTGGTTATCTGGCTTGAACAAGCAGCATTCCTTCCATTCATCCATTTCCAACATCATGTTTAGTTTGTAATGTTCCCGAGCATCTCTAAGATACATCCTAGGAGAGTTTCTTGGGGTGATAACAGGTCCTAACCTAAGAGCTTCATCCCTTTGAGTTAACTCAGTGTTGGCTCAAAACAAAACTCATTTTTATTATGAAAAGAACATATTACATCAAAAGAACTATCACATGTCTTGCAACTTGAAAAATAGATTAGAGTTTTACAATTGAAAATCTGAATCTTACTGAGGTCCTAGGCCTATCTACTTATACATTTGAAGTCTCCAATGAATTCCTTAAAATTAGGGAGGCTCGGCTCCCAAACTCGAGATAAACTGGTGCTTTGTCTTTCACTTGCTCAGATGCCTTCTAGTCCTCATGATTTGGCTAATTGCACTTCAAGATGATGGAGGAATATTCGAATGGAGGGGTATTAAATGGGGAGGATTTACCTCCTATAATCCCTCTCCCTTGTCCCATTCGAGTTTTGACCTTTGTTTTTTCCAAAATTCCTTGCTTTTCTCCTTTAATCCTATATTAAATTCACATTAGACCACAAAACCAAATATCCAACTCTAACTCATCTCATAAAAAAAATATAATCAAAAGTATGCAATAAGTTATGAGAATAGTTGGTTTGACTACGCTACGTGGTGAATTAAGGCCCATATAATTACCCAATGATGAGGGTCATCATCACCGCCCTACTGAAAGTGTTGCTCATCCTCTGTGAAACTTAGTCAATATCCATATCCTTCATGGCTTTGGTAACCTCTTTGACATCCCATGCCTCTGCTATGGTCACCTCTTCTTGTTCATAGAAGCCTGCTTTGTTTTCTACATCTTCCCACTACCTCTTTTCTTATTCTTCTTTCCTCCCTTCTAGCATCCCTAAGAGTAGTGGTGGACTGAGTTTTAGGCCTATCTAATTGACCTTCAACCTTTGCATAGATTCCTTATCCATAGGTGTCATGTTGAGTGCCTCTCTTAACCTTTGAGGGGAGTGATATTCTCTTATCTTTAGGCTGTATGGCAATGTGTTCTATATTCTTAGGCAAACATGTATATTATCATCTCCTAGTAGCCTAAACATGTCCTCAAAATGTGAAATTGCTTGCTCTTGGGTAGTAAGATATCTAGGTGCCAGCTGAGGGTCATTTGCAATCAATTATGGGTAGTGATGAGGGCCATGAGATTTGATTGTTCATCTCTGATAAAAAGAGGTTTGGTTTTCTCTCTTTCCAATATCCTTTTCAACTCTGCATCCCTTGACTCC
The DNA here is from genome assembly GCA_000404065.3 of Pinus taeda. NCBI lineage: Eukaryota > Viridiplantae > Streptophyta > Pinopsida > Pinales > Pinaceae > Pinus > Pinus taeda. The sequence continues at coordinate 137,496 of APFE030782364.1, forward strand.
TCATGGTTCATCCATGATGCCAAATCCATTAATTGTAGATCTCCTAGCTTGGAATTAGGGTCCCATACATTCATGTCTATGATGGTGATCTTGTGTAAATAAAACTCAACCATTTTGGCCCTATCCTCTAGTGTACTTTGATCACAAAGATCAATAAACTTCCTGTAGTCCTAAAATGGCATGGTTCCCCTTTGTTCTAGTGTCTTAATCTGAAATTGAAACCATTGTTCTTTGAGGTAGAGAGCATAGGGTTTAGCTGGCATCCTACATCGGATTTCCTCCAAGGAGAGGTTGGCCATACATGTTGGTTGGTTCTCTCCTTCTTGTAGCTATCCCCTCAGCCATGCATTTTCTATCACTATTTTATTTCTCATTTTAGCTTCTCTGTCCCTTAAGCCACTTAGTTCTCTATCCATTTCTTTGAGTTTATCCTCCATGTTCCCAATGTCTTCTACCCCCTTAGATTTGGTGATCTACATTGATCAGTGAGTTCTGGCCCTCTCCTTCTCAAGCTCGAAGAACAATGGGATGGAAATTTTTTGGAGGTATGACCCTGCCTCCTTCAATGAACTGGTAATAGGAGTTCAGGTTAGGTTGGGGGCTAGGTTATTTTTTCTTTGGTTCCTCCTCTTTAGATTCTTACTGATCCCCTACCTTTATTTCCCATTTCTATGCCTCCTATAGAATCAGGAGAGTATCCTGTAGGACTATTTTTGCTTCCTGTAGATTTCTTTTCTGGATCCTGTAGTATTGCCTTACCCTTTGAGGAATTTTATCTAGTAGTAGGCCTCCTTAAATAGGTGATAGGGGACTTAGGGGAAGGAATTTTGTCTTTTTGTGTAGGGGAATATTCAATCTCAATAGGAATTGTGGTTGATGTTTGTGGCTTCTGTTGTCTTATTCTTGTTCTCTTTCTTGTCCTGAAATATAGTGGGTGTTAGAGTCGGTCTAGTTATCCCTCCATCAGAGATCAAAGCTCTTTTTACATTTCATGTTTAGGCGTCACATCAGTTCCAATCAGTTGCATTTTGTTAGGCATGCCATAACTCTGACGAAATGGTTTGTGTCACTCATTCCCCTCGTGCTTGGCACTGCTGGTTTAGGTATATTCACAAAAACAAGTCTTCAAAGGTCATTTACAATCATGTTTTAAATTTTTAGGTCTTAGGTCTAGGGTTGAGTCAGTTTTGTTTTGAAAAGTCTTAGAAGACCAGCAGGCCAGAGGGATGTCTTTGATAGATCATCACTTCAATAATTTTCATCATTGTACAGCTGAATTAGGACTTCTCTTCAAAACTCTGTTTTGAAGATAAGTCGCCATCTCATTTTTGTAAAAAATTTTAAAATTTCAGTTCTTCAATCATTCAAGTGCAGCCTTGGTCTCCTTTTCCAGAGCATATCACAGCTATCCCTGCAAACAAAAATCAACAAAGAACTTCAGTCCAAACCTTAGAAAAGCATGAGAAAATAAAAAAAGCACTATTGTATTAAAAGACCAAAAGTGAAAGTGCCCAAACTTTACAAAGTGGGTTTTTGAAGTCAATTTAATCAAATTAGATATTTTGGTTGTATATAAGGTGAAAACAAGTCTTTTTGTTCACCACATATCAAAGCAAGAGTGTTTTCAAGATTAGAGGGTGAAAAACCAATTTACAAACCCTTGGGCAGAGTTTAAGGTGTGTGCTATGCATTGAAACTATGCGCTACACACTCGACAGTGCACTATGCATTGGGCGAGCGCAGCCTTTGTTAAATTACATAGGCGCTATGCATCAGGCCGTGCGCTACGCATTGAAACTGTGTGCTACGCACTCATTCCAGCATCACATTTATGTGCCTAAATTGTGTCAAATTGACTCTGAAGCTGCAAGTAGGTGTTCTTTGACTCAATCAACCAATTTGAATATTGTTTATAGTGTGTTTGAAGAGTGGAAGTGGTGTGTTGGGTATAAGAAAACAAATGAAACCCTAGGCCCCTATCAAAATCTTTGTAAAGGGTATTAAAGGACATATGAGTAATTGGTGAAGATTTTTCTCCCTTTCCTTGGTGAAATATAGCTCCATGCCCATTTGAAAGCTTTGAGCCAACAACACTTCATACCCTTGTCCATTTGTCAAACTGTCTTTGTGACTGTTTTATGCCCAAATATACCAAACAAAATGTCCATTATGTCATAACTCTTATGATGCTTCAGTTGGTTTTTTGAGTATGTACTGAAATTGGGAATTCATCACACCTACAACATACATATTCCAGTCCTCCTATTGCAGCTATTGTGTTTTCAAAGCCATGTCAGATACAGAGTCAGTGTATGAGCAGGAAAATGACAGTGATTCCACAACTAAGGGAAATGTGCCACAAAGGCCTCGCAGAGGTGGCAAAGGTGGTAAACATCTTAGAGAAGAGCCCACTTCTATGGTACAATTGCAGGCTTGCCCACTTGCCATGGATTATTTTCGCCATCAGTCATGCTATCATTTTTGTGAATTAATTTCACAATTTCAGCATCATCGTGAATTAGCTCGCTTGTTTGTTCTCCATTTACATGATGGCCATGTAAACCTCGTTGGAGTTAATTTCATTTTGTCACCAGAGACTATTGCAGAGGCCACGGGGATTCCAAATATCGGGGAGCAATGGAATAAGCGTCAACAGCTAGAAATATCATATTATGAGCCATATATTAAACTAGGGTATATGAGGCACTTGAGCAGAGCTTTTCCTTTCCACTACCTGAATGATCAGTTTGCACCTTTGATGAAACTCATCATTCGGTATTTCAGTTGTGAGGGCAGATTCTCACGTCTTTATGCATACCATGTCCGTTTGTTGATGCATTTTACAAGGGTGCGTCTGATGAACATCCCATACTTTATGTTTCACAACATAGAGAGGATGGTGCATTTAGTGCAAAGGAAGAGCCCAACACATCAGCATAGGAGCATATATCATTATGCATTGATCAAGATCGTGGTGATTCATCAGTTGGCATAGCAGAGCATTACATGGGAGGATTTTATTTCTCGTGACCTCTTCACAGCACCTCAGCCACCACCAGAGATAGTTCATGATGAGGGAGGGCCTTCACAGCAGTTTGACATTCCTGAGACAGAGCATGTAGATGCTCCAGCATATGTGACATAGCAGCGAGGCCACAGGGCCTTATTTGCATCTCCACGATGAGTACTATCTCCATCCAGGGTGGAAGGGGTCTCGTTGACTTCATCAGCACAGCGAGTATTATCTCCACATCATGTGGAAGGGGTCTCGCCTCCGTCTTCAGTATAGGTATAGATTCAAGATAGGGGTAAGAGACCCATGGTTGATGAGGATCCTTCAAGAGGTCAGGACATGGGTATCATTGATGTTGATGCTATCTCCCCTAACTCGGAGCTAAAGGAGATCATCCGAGAGCAAAGGGCCGAGAATGAGTCGCTGCAAAAGAAATTGCAGATGGCTAAGTGGGTGATCAACTACTTGGAGCAGCGCAACAAACAGCTGGAAGATGAGCATACACTTTATGAGTTGCGGAAGATCCGAGAAGACCGAGAATTAGCCCGAAGGAGACCCGGTGATTTGACACCTATTGATCGAGAATCAATGCTCATCTGGGTAAACACTCATTTGGAGAAGTTATTGGCGAAGGAAAATAGAGACAAGGACATGCTTCGTCATATGAAAATGCACTATTGGGCTCGCATGCATGTTTGCAAAGCGAAAATGAAGATCCTTAAGAGGCATTTGAGCAAAGCGCTAAAACAACGGAAAAGTCCCAATCCACTTCGATTTTTGGCCGAGGCTTCATTAGTTGGGCATGATACATGATGGAGGGTCTTCACTCCGAATTTGGGCGAATTCGGAGAAAATTTTGTCGTTTTGAAATTTTTGGCTTGCAAAACAGGTTTTTTGGCTCAACGCGTAGCGCGCAGCACACTACCTTGAAGATTGGGAGGTCCAAATGACAAATGGCTTGTAGTTTTGGATTTTTCATGAAGAATTACATATTCTCGGCTATTTCTGAAGCATTTCATTGAGATATGGATGGTCAAAAGGTCCAAAAACATCATGAAAACCACCTTGCTGCCACCTTTTGCCACAGCAGGTAGTACCTCTGGGCACATTCAGTTTTGAGGGGGCAAATGAGCTCCAAATTGGAAAATTCCACTTGGGTTGGAAATTAGACATCTAGGGCTTTCCAACGAGCTATCATGAGATCAATTTGGATGTCGGGAAGTGCCCCAACAATAGGCTCAAATGTGTGCTATGCATAGGGATCAGGGGTGCTACGCATACAGTTTTTGGCCCAGTTTTTCACCTTCAGCTCAGGAATTCGGCTAGTTTTCACCAGTTTCACTCTTTTATGTAATTGTTTACCCAACATGATGTAATTTGATGTATGTAAGGTAACATGGCACTTATCTACCTTCTTCTAGATGATTCATTCACAAATTAGCAAGAAATTAATGTAATGAATCAGTTTCCTTCTTTTTAGAGGCAGGCTGTTTGGTCATCTAGATTCTTGCTCCATGTTTAGAATTTGTTCAAACTACTCCTAGAAGGAGGATCTCGACCCCTAGAGGTTAGGGAATGAGGATAGCTTGGTCTATATATGTAAATTTTCATTCAGTAGGAGGGGTTGGACTCTTGGGAACAGTTGGATACACTATTGTACATATTTTATCTGCATTTTTGGCAAAGGAAAGACCAGGGTTTTGCAGCATTATTTGGGATTCATGTGGCTTTATGTGTTGATGGTGTGCTTCTTTTAGTACTTGTAAGTTTTTTATGTGTACCTCTTTCCTTCTTTAATCTTCTGCAATTGAACAAATGAAGTGTTAAGGTAGAACCCATAAATTTGCTATGCTCTGCCTTTAAATTTATTTAATTTTCCATGTTTTCATCTGTTTATGGAGAATCCTTGATGTTTCTTGATATCCTTAACCTCTCACCAGTCAGATCTATCCATTCAATCACTTTAAAGGCATCAAAACAATCGCCTATCTTGCCCCAAGTAGACCTCTGCAAAAACTGTGCCTCATCCCTGCACCCAAAATTGCCTTTCCCTTGAATTCAACAAAACTTCAAAAAACCAATTTCAAAGTTCTTGTACTTCATACCTAGCCTAAAATTAGTCATCAATTCAGTCATCTTGACTTCATTGATTACCTTTTGCCGAGATTGACTCGGAGAGAGCCCTCTCCTGTCCTCGTAGGGCTAGCTATGAGGCTGAGCGTGATTTGATGTAGCCTCTAGTTTTACCTTATTTCAGCCTAAGGTAGATTTGAGCGCTAACAGTGGGGTCTACCTCTACCTTTTTCCTTTTTGCTTGATTGGGGTGCTGAGAGCAGTGAGGGCAGCTTATGCCTCTCTCTCAGTGGCCTCTGGAGACACCCTAGGTGACTCCTTGTGTTTTTCCCCCTTCATTTTATTGCCTTATTCCTCTTTGTATTTCATGTCTTCTTCTTCTATTAGATCTTCATCATCTCTATCAATTTCCTCCTTAATTTCCTCCTTTGTTTCTTCATCATCCTCCTTCTCTTCTCCCTCTTCTTCTTCATCTTCATCCTTTTCCTTTGTGCCAATTCCTTCTTCATCCATCTCATCCTCATCTCCTTTTGTATCTTCCTCATCCTGTTTTACTTCTTCTTCACTGACAGTAGGGCTAACATCATAAGTGAGAGCTTTGATGTCATCCTATGCTGGCATGTCTCTAAAAATTGACCATGTTATAGGGGTTCTAACGATTTGGGGGGCATCTTCAATGAGGATTGTAATCAACCAATGGTGAGATAATTGTTGGGAATTCCCCTCCTTCACTTTGATGCTTGAGTCTATGAGTGATTGAAGCAAGAAATATGGTATGTTGAGCCTTTGGTGAGGGGGTTGTTGAGTCTTGAAAATGTCATTCATTTCCATTACACTTTCACTATTATGTCCATTATATCACCTCCATTTCACTACTATGTCACCACATTCATCCCACTTTCATTATCATTGGGCCACATTTATGTTTTTCCAATCTTTATTAATTCTAAGCCTTTTAAGTGAATTTGTGGTTAAAATTTAGGAAATAATGTGCATAAGCTTATACCTAACCAATGGGTTGAGATTGTTGACATGTGTAGGTTGAAAGGAGGCTTCTAGAAGACCCTTATGTGGCACTCTAAGGCCAAATTCGAATTTAAGTGGAAAGAATCATGGGATCATGAGGATATGTGTCACATCTCCTAATTGTATTGTAACTCTAAAAAGACATGTGTCTTATCAGTTCCTATTTTGATTAAGACTCTAGAGGTAGAGGGAGAGATTCATGGATTATCATTAATGAGATGGCTCTCATCTTTTTGTATAAATAGGAGATGTCTCTCCTTCATTTGTGAGTCTTTTTAGTCCCTAGTTCTTAAGATTGTAGTTCTTTCTTGATGGCTTTTGAAAGCTTTGGAGAACTTTGTTGTACTTTGTACTTTTGAAGAATTTGAATAAAGCTTTGATGTTCTCAACATGGAAGGAGATGTGAAGTAGATGTCATGGAGCACATTAGAATGTAAGGTAGAGTAGATTTCATTTTGTAAATATTGCTTTGTAGAATGTAAGGTAGAATAGATTTCATTTTATAAATATTACTTTGATTTGATTTGATTACTTTCAAGTTTGATAGATTAGATTTTTCGTTCATGCAATTTTAATTCATGCAAGTGTGTTCAATTTTTCTTTGATTTCATAGGTGGCAGAGGGGTCCCTGCCTTGTAAAGTTGTCATTTAATTTTGCATTTAATTTTGTTATGCTTATGTATATTAGCTGTACATAAATTGCTTTCAATTTGATTGTAGATTAGTGATGCACATATTCTTTTAATGACTAATGACATGATAGAATCATCTTGTCCTTTTGCTGAAGCAGCAAGGATACTAGGTCTCATAGTCACTAGCTCATTGTTTGGTTATTGCATTTTATCTTGATTGAACTAATGACATGATAGAATCATCTTGTCCTTTTGCTGAAACAGAAAGGATACTCGGTCTCATAGTCATTAGAAAACCAACAAGAACAAAACCCCAAAAAAAAAACATAAATTATAAAAAAACGAAGTAAGGGAAAGGTTAACTAAGCACATATAGTGCACCACACTTCATCAATTTACGATACCCGGATTGATAATTTATGTAGAGCAATTTAAGACGTTAAATTGATTAGACATTTTGGCGCCGTTGCCGTGGGAAGTGTAATTAGGAGACCTTATTTCTTACATCTAAAAAAAAATTATTAATAATTCTTGAGTATGCTCTCCTCTTGCACTTTGTGTGATCTGGGGGATCAGAAAAAGAATTATTATGTAAAAAAAAAAAGAAAAAAAAATGAGACAAAATAAACTTCAACATTTCAATTGATTCAATGAAATAAAATAAAATAATAATGATGAAAAAAATGAAACTCAACTGCTTTGATAGGTTCAAATTGACCAAAATTATCTGGTTATGCTTTGTAGTGATCTTCAAAACACTGTATCCTGCTTTAATAAGGTTTTGCAACTCAGCTGCAGAAACTTCCCTGATTCTGCAGCTAGCACCTGATTCCGCAGCTAACACAGGATTCCGCGGCTGTTTCAAAGTTTAGCAGGTTACAAATGTCCAATGAAAAAACCGACCACATGGGCATCTCCAAAATTGTCTCGACATGGATCCTATCCTAGTCACCTAGCTCAGATCGATGAAAAATCAGCTTAAGACCTCAGTCAAAGTCCTATTTTTAGCATGTTTTTCATGAAGTCTTTGCTGCCTGAAATTGAAAAAAAAAAACCCTTGTGTGGCTTTCAAAAGAGTGTATGTGGCATCCAATTTATGTGGAAATTTAAAAAAAAAACCTCCTAATGTCAAAAACTTGAAAAATCTGCATATTGATTTGATGTTTTGGCCTCTTCATGATTTCGTTTCAGTGCATTCTCATCCCTCTGTAAGCAATTGATTTGCATTCATTTGAACTGTGCATCTTATTCATATAGGAAGCCTTTGGTTTTGGAATGTTTTTGGAAAGTCAACATAGGAAATTTCTCAATCATAGCAAAATCTGAAACCTATGGAGGCCTACATAAACTGTGCAAATAGATTGAAAATAGAAGCTTAAGGCATGCAGTCACCAATACTTAGAGAAAATGCTGAGCTCATGATCTCCATTGTAAGCTTCACAAACTTCTTTGGATTCTTGATTCGCTCATTCCCCATATTTGCTGTTGACTGTACCTGAAAACAATCTTTCTTTGAAATCTATTTTACAGAGCATTTCACTTCACAAATTTCATTTGAATACCTGAGGCTAAAACCAAATTATGTGCATACTACCGCTGGAAAATCGTCCTACCTCTGATTCAAAAACTTTGACAGCCGAATGCAACAAATACATAAAGTGCAGAACAGTAAAAAAAAAAAAAAAATTAACTCAGAGAAAAAAACGTAAACAGAGAAAAACGTCAAACTTCACACGCTCTATTTGCCCAAATGGTAGCGAATTTGAAGAAAATAAAACATGGGTTTTTTTTCTAGGTGGGTCAGTTAGATAACCCAGAAACCGTTTGAGGAAATTTGTGGTGGTCTGGGAGAAATCTGCGGTTCTTTGGAGCGTATTTTTGAGTACCGCGTGAAAAAAACAGAGTTTTTAATTAAATAAGCAGACAGTGATTTAATGCAGCGTGCCTGAAGAAGAGAAATCCAATTAGGAATCAATTATTTGCTGGTATTCAAGCTTAATTGCATGTCTTTAATGACTGATAGTCCCATGCAACGCGTCACTGTGCTCAGTTTCACAGCAAAGACGTGTTCAAAAAAAAAATTATACGACAGTTGTAAAATAGATATGAATGCACCTAAGGATAAACATCAATGGTTTTGGTTCCTATTAATACTCCTGGTGTCCACATAGAAAGAGCCTTGACTGTTTTTGGTTTCGATGATGCTCCTCATGGCCATGCAGAGATTGTCTTTGAGAATGTGCAAGTTCCTGTGATCTCACATCTCTGTCCCTTCTGGTCGAGTGTTCGAATTTCAAACAAGAAACACCGTTGCTTCGAGTTTTGGCTCATCTGTTTGAAATTTCGATTAGCTCCTCAGGAATTGTCCTTTAGGTTTCGGCCTTCTTGCGTCAATTAGCAGCAACAGATATGAGTGCACCATCTCCCAGTCCAGTAATGGAGGCGGGCAATGCTTCAATGACAGTCGTTACCTCTTTAATCGTCGCCCTCATCATCTCATTCATCCCCTTCTTGGCCTCTTGATTTTACTGAGATTCAGTGCGTCTGCTGTTTGGTCCTTTTTTTTAAATGATCAAAGAGAGGCGACCATTCTTTTATCATTTATTTTTTATGGATATGACATTATGGTATGGATTTTGTTGCGGTTAATCTTTCGTGCATGAGAGAGAGTCTTTTGGATCAGGGGCTCGCATTTATTCATAACCATTTAGAAATAAAGGGATTTCTTCATTCCTTCACATTTTTTTTTTCTCTTCCACGCACACAGCCACTCCATTTCACAGTACTTTCCACACTCTATTTTCATTAGCTGCAAGCCACTTTCCGCAGCTGATCCCGTTTCCGCAGCTAACCTCGGATTCCGCAACTATTTTGTTAAACTCTAGGTTGCAGGTGCCATCAAGCAAAAAAAGCCACATGGGTAGCTGGGGAAATATCAGTACATGGATGGTGTCCTATTAATTTGGTCTAATTTGATAGAAAAGACCACGGTCAAAGGGAAGTCAAATTGTATGTTATCACTAAGTCGCCACACTGAGTCGCCACACTAAGTCGCTGCATGTCAAGAAAAAATAATAATTTTGAATCAATGAAATGAATAAGTTATTTGCTTACTTTTTTGAAGGTATTGATTAATTTTGGACTGATGATAAAAAATGAATGGCTAACTTTGTATCCAAGATTTTTAGCTACAGAACCGTGCACATTCCGCAGCTGAAGTCTAATTCCGCAGCCAGAAAAACCTCATTGTTCAAATCAGCCTATCTCTCTCATACAAAATCAGATTTTGATGATTTAAGTATCATTGGAAAGATCTCAACAAGATCTATACAATGAGAAATCTACCATTAGAGTTTGAAATGGCAAATAATGAAATAAATTGCTGAAAAGAAGCATTCAACTTGGGGCACCAATTCCAAAGCAGGTATAAATTCTTTTGATTTTTCCTTTTGAGAACTTGTTTCATTAATACAAATTCTTAGTTTTGTGTGTAAATATCATAACTAGAGAGATTGATCACCTCTCTCCTTTGATAATCTTACATTCCATTGCAGAAGAAGTATTAGTTTTTTTTGTAGGTTCCAAGAGGAAGGACAAATAACTACAAGAGAATGGTGTCTCCCTAAGAGACCAATTTGTTTCATAAGAGGATAATCAACAACAAAGAGGAAATATGTTGATGCAAAATCGGATCCAAACACTTGAAAAACTTTCAGATATTATTGTCTCCATCACATCCATCCATCCATCACGTCCATACCTCATAATAAACCATTCACCTCATTTCACTTCATACTTTTCCATTTACATTCACATCCACTTTCCATTTCTTTTTGTCCATTCATAACTCATAAATAAAAGAAAGAGGCTCATTCATATGCTTATTTCCCATTACCATTTCTATTCTCCATTGCCATCTTTCATTTTCATCTTCCATTTCCTGTCATTTTCATTCTGCAAATAAGCCTTGCTTCAATGCAAATTATTGAGTCCATAGTCCTTTGAGTCTAAAGTTCTTTGTAAAAACACCTTGAGGCTTGCATGCCTTAATGACAAGTCCTCATACTAATAAACAATGGGAATACATTAATGTCCCTTGTTCATCATATCTTCTAGGTAACTCGACATCGACAAATTGATTCGTACCTAGCAAGATGTGTTTGGGCATCTTGACTCTCATTGTCATCATTGGTGAGAGTGCTCGTGTTGACTAGTGGCATCCATTAATGGCCACTAAGCCAACAGATTCCTACTATGTTCGACATCAAAACATCTTTTCACATAGTAGGAATTGTGCCAATGAGTTTTGAAGGCATGAAGACTATTATTTTCAGCATTTTGGAGCAGATTCAACAAGTTTTAGTAGAAGCAATAAAAAGTCATCTTATCTCTCTATCCATGACTCCTCTTGTTCAGCCACTTGAAGAAGAATATGATCAGAAATTTTTCAGCCACCACACATACAACTCATCCATTCCAAAAGGTAAGTGAAGGTACGTCATTTTCTAACTTTTGACCATAGAATTCCATAAAAACCTAGAATGATAATTGTTGGAAAAACATTTCTCTTCCTCATTTCATAAAATTGCCAATACCATCAATTGGGGGGGGGGGAATATATTCATATTCATATTTTTCCATGTCCATATCATATTCAA
>APFE030782371.1:18765-34103 GCA_000404065.3 Pinus taeda
GATCATCAAGACGCCGAACCATCTAATGTAAAGACGGTTTTCAATGCTAGTGATCCAGTCGTAGAAACAACTCCATAAATTTGTGCTTTCGCGTCTTTCTTTATATAATTATTAGCTAAATATAATTTTTTTATTTTTTAAAATATTTTTCAGATATATAAAAAAATACAATGCCAAAAAAAACTATAAATTAATAGTTAAACTTACCTTTATTAATAGTTAAACTTACCTTTATAATTAAAAGAAACACTCAATTGTACACAAAAATAACATTAAAAAAAATACCATAAAAAAACAAATACATCAAAGAGTTAAAAGAAGTTATTAAAAGAGAAATTAAAAAAAATGAATGGACCACAAAAATAGGATAATAAATGCGAATGATCTAACATATACTAATAATTAGAACGCAATATATTAAAAATAAATAATATCACAAATATTTAGAATATAATAAACTAAAAAAATAAGTGGAACACGGTAGATGTGGGCGAGGAATGCACGAAACTACATTCACTCACGAGGATTTAAAATCTACACTCAGCAACCGTGGGTACAAATTGGAAGACACAACGGCTAATATCAACGGCTAATATGGGGGCTTGAATGTGGATCTGTTTTATTCAGATTAGATATTTCAACCAAATCTACAATTCTTGTCGCTATTTCCAGGAACGTTGTTGATGGATAATGGATATGGATATGTAATTTTTACATAACCAAATGTTCAGAAAAATACATTCCTTTCCATTCACGTTGGCTTCATGCATATCAAGAAATTGGAGGAGTATATTATGAAGTAATATGTTTAGGTTTCTAATTTATTATAGAAAATTATGGTTAAATTCGTGAAACCATATTTATCTATGGTTAATATTATTTACCATGGTTGATATACCCAATTAACCATGAGTAATTACAATCAATCATAATCTATTATAGTAAACTATAATTGATTGTGCACAACCATGATCAATTTTATATCGGTCATAAATGTAGATTTTTACTTGTAGATTCAAGTAATATGCTAAAATAAAATACTTGAAACTACACTACTCATCTGCAGAAACAAATTTTGATTGATGAAAACACTACGCAGAGAGGAAGAATTTCAATCGCACATAACACAATATTTTTATGGGGAAAGAAACTTCTCAAAACACCAATTATCTATATTGCATTAACGAGAAGCTATGAGAAGAAAATACAATGCTTGTTCAACCTGAACAATTCTTGCACAAGTAGAATCTATCTCTCTGCTTCACAAACCAGCTCAAGCCAACACTTAGTCAATTCTACTTCTTGCCAAGCCCCTACTTCCTTGTGCAATTCCTAAGAGAATTAGCCCATATTTAATTGGGAAAATCCCTCACCACAACTGCACAATCCATCATAGGTCTTCCGCTGATTGCATTCACCATCTGTACAACTCGGAAAATTATACAACTGATAATACATTGTCCTTGAACTCTAATCTCAACTGGGTCTTCCTCTGAACTAACATGCATGAGTTATTTATGAGTGAATCTTCAGTTAACTAGTGGAGCAGTGAAGCTACACTGGAGCTGCTCCCCACTACTGGACCTCCTACTAGTTCCTTCAACTAATTGAACTAGTTTAACTCACTATAACTCAGTTAGACTGAGTTAATTAATTACAACTCAAAAGAACTCATCCTAGGCCCTTAAAATTTAGGAATCACTCTACATGACTCTAGATAGACTTCCAATTCAATTTTACTGAGTCAACAAAGTCAAATTAACGTAGTTAACTATTACAAGTTGCTATGAGAATAAAATTTTAATTTAATTCCTAATTTGATTCGAGGACAAATTAATTTAGGATTTCTTGTTGTTATTTTTAACATTTCTTGTTTTTATTTCCAAGATTCCCTCTCAACAAGAAAGAAATTCAATTCTATTTCGATCCAATACCTTTGGAATGTTCTGCATGCAACAGTTATCTCTAGTGTTGTTGCTGCTGCAACTTCTGAAACTGAAAAACCATCCAAACTAAATCAATATGATGCATCTGTCATTAGAGTCTCTAACTACTATTAGCTACTACACTGTCTACTGAAAAATTTGCGATGTTGTTGACTCTGCACTGTGCCATCTGCACTATTGTCAACTCTACTCTGCGCTCCCCAGTATCTGGCCGCTGCTAGTCTCTGCCTCTGTCACTCTAACATTTGACTGCATCAATCGCCACTAATCCATCCTTCTACTCTGTATTGTGGGCTTCCGTAGCAAGGTAATGATCCATGAGAAAAAACATCTTAATGGACCCTGACCAAATTTTTGCACTCTTGCAACTATTACTTCACATCGTCCCACCTATCATCTAGAGTTATGGCTGCATATGCTCCCTCTACCCACTTGGCTCTAAATTTCCCCTACTAAAGGTCTCTGCTTGAGTGGATGCCTCCACTTGGTCTCCTCTGTGCTTCTCTAATTGTAGTTGCTCCACAAGTTGTTGAGACTGCTTCTGAGGTTGTATGTTGAGAGGTAATTCATTCTCCCTCTCAACCACCAAGTCTCTAACCTTTGCCTTGCTCTTTAAGGCTTTGCATGCATCGTGTACCTCAAGTGCATATAGGTTCTTGACTCGCACACCAATCTGTTTCACTTTTCCCGTTGCGATGTATCTAAGGAAAAATTTTCATTTGTTAAAAATCACATCGTAGCCATAATCTTCCAATACCACAATGGAAACAAGATTCTTCTTTAGTTCTAGAACATACCTCACATCTGTGATTCTGAGAGGGGAGCTAGATTCCCTTTGAAAGGTAACTATATCGATGTTGGTCGCGCTATACCTCCCATCATCTCCAAATTCTATGTTACGTTTGAGGTCTTTCTCCTCCAAGTCACTAAAGAGATCTTTATTCCCCGCATATGGAATGAGGCACCATTATCGAAATACCACATGCTTCCCATTACAGTGCTAGTCATGCATGTAATGAGAGTAAAATCGAGTTCGAATTTTGAAGCTAGATCTTCACATGTTGCTACTACTACAAGCTCCTTCTTACTTGCTTCCTTCTGTGGGCATATCGTGGCATAGTGCCCGAACTCGTGACAGTGAAAACACTTGATGTTCTACAAGTCCTTCTTGTCGCCCTCCTTTCCTTGGGACTTATTTCCCAATGGCTTTCTTTTCTTTGCTGACTAATGTAAGGTCCTCTTTCACTTCTTTGGATGAGGTCCCATATCTGATGTTCCGTTGAATCTCTTCTTGTACCACTTTAGACCACAACTGCTCCCACTCTAGTAGCTTCTCCCTCCCATTCATTGAGTCTTGGTAACCATGCCAACTCTTGGGAAGGCCTAGAAGTGCTAGTCTCACTAGATCATTTTCTACAACAGTAATTGTGACGTTTCCAAACTCATCTCAACATTGGGTGAAATTCGTCAAGTACTTCGGAATTGAGTCGCCCTTCTCCATCTTGATATTTATGAGCTTGTCCTTAAGTGTTAGCTTCCTATGGTCACTGCTATTTTGAAACAAGTTCGTCAATGCCCTCCACATTGCAAATGGAGTTTCCTTATCATGGAGATTCAAGACAATATGATCTCGAACTCCTTCTAGGATAATCCTTCCCGCCTTTGCCACACACTTTCTCCATTCAGCCAGATCTTTAGCATCAAATGCTGAAGGCTTTGGAATATCATGACCTATGAATTCCTTCAGCCCGTTCTCTTTCAACAGTTCCTCCATCATGTCCTTCCAAGATATGTAATTCGAGCTACCCTCCAGGGCATACTCAAGTCTCAGACAGTAGAATGTCATCCTACTGACTTTGAAATATGAAACTATAATTTCAATTTCACCTACACAGCAAACTCGTATTCTCCTCTTCTATAATGTCTTCAGCTCTAATACCATTTATATATTTACTTGTAGATTCAAAATTCTTTTGTAATATTCTAAAACAAATGACTTGAATCTACTCTACTCATTAGCGGAGACAAAAATTGATCAATGAAAACACTAAGTAGAAAATGAAGAATTTCAATCGCACATAACATAATATTTTTCTGAGGAAATCAACTGCTCAAAACCCTGACTATCTATATTTCATTAACCAAAAGATTTGAGAAGAAAAATAATGCTTGTCCAACCCGAACAATTCCTGCATAAGTACAATCTATCTCTCTACTTCACAAACCGGCTCAAGCCAACACTTAGCCAATTTTGTTGCCTGCCAAGCCCTTACTTCCTTATGCAATCCCTGAGAGAATTAACCCATATTTAATTGAGAGAATCCCTCACCACAATTGTACAATCCATCATAGGCCTTCTACTGATTACATGTACCATTTGTATAACTCAGAAAATTATAAAATTGATAGTACATTGTCCCTGAACTTTAATCTCAATTGGGTCTTCCTCTGAATTGAAATGCATGAGTTATTTATGAGTGAATATTCAGTTAAGTTGTGGATCAGTGAAGTTACACTGAAGTTTCTCTCCATTGCTAGACATCCTACTAGTTCCTCCAATTGATTGAACTAGTTTAACTGACTATAACTCAGTTAGACTGAGTTAATTAATTACAACTCAAAAGAACTCATTTTGGACCCTTAAAATTTAGGAATCACTCTACATAACTCTAGATAGACTTACAACTCAAATTTACTGAGCCAACTAAGTCAAATTAACTTATTTATTTATTACAAGTTGCTACGAGAATAGAATTCTAATTTAGTTCCTAATTTGATTCAAGAAAAAATTAAATTATGATTTCTTGTTGCTATTTTTCACATTTCTTGTTTCTATTTTCAACAATAAAGTTGACTATTAATAATACTTGCAATTTCCCCAAAAAGGTGTAGATAGGATTATTAAATTGGAAAAAGTTGTAGTTTAGTTTCATAATCATACAAATGATATTGATATATTAAATTTTAAATTATAGTGATTTATTTTTTTAATATATGTGTATGTGTGTGTTGTAATTTTGTAACTTCTTGAAGTTCGAATTCATAGAAATTGTTATCACCAAAATAGGTCCCTGATTAGGCTGCTGATCAGACTATCTCAGTGTAACTATTTCAAACCAAGCTTTTGGCTGAGGCTTAGCGTCCTCAGCCTGAGAGGGCTCTCTCAAGGTTAATGATATTGATTAATGATAATATAGATGGCTAACTCTATCTTGGTTTTGTGTGTTTGTAGGTTGAAAAGATGAAGGCTTGCTACCATTGGGCTATGGAGTCAACAAGCAAATAAATTTAGTGGCAAGGTTTCTTGACATGAAAGCTGAGACAAATAAGGTTCTTAAACAAAGAAAATTGAGTCAATAACATAGGTCAAAAAAGTCATTCCATTACTAAAGGAAGTCAGAGCATAGGGTTATGAATTCTGAGTAATAGTAATGAAATCTACCGCTGATGGTTCAAAGGTGGTTTGCTCACAAGATTCTGAAAAAACACAGTCATCTCATTACTAAAGGAAGTCAGAGCATAAGGTTATGAGTTCTGAGTAATAGCAATGAGATCTACTTCTCAGCACAATCACTCCATTACTAAAAGAAATCGAAGCACATGGTAGTGAATTTTGAATAATAGCAATGTAATCTAGTGCTGCTGGTTCAAATATAAAACACAGTCATCTTATTGTTAAAGGAAGTCAAAGCATTAGATTATGAATTTTGAGTATTAACAATAAGATCTATTGCAAGTAATTAAAATAACATATACATCAAGAAAGTATTGAACTCTATCAAACTAAGTTTTGTTCAAGAAAACCTTTCTGCATTACTGATTGTATTCCTTCACATAAAGCAGCAGCTGGGCCAAAAATCTCCAACCCTTTGTGCATTACATCTTCTCCAATATATAGAGCTCTTTACATAACTAATATTCCTCCTCCAGCATGAGGGGAATTCGAATTAATCCTACTATGACACCTATTGATACTTAAAACTAACTATTAAATGCAAATGACAACTAACTAGCAGTCCTAGAGACCTAATACAACTAGGAGTGTAACTCCTTATTATGATTACAAAAACCTTATCTAAACATTTAAAGCATTCTTTGACAACTTGCAACCTCAAGAAATCTAATTTGATGAAGCCTCCCACGTTGTCACCTAATTGCTGATGACAAGCTCTAGAAATTAGGGAACATGTTTCCCTGTTTTTAGGTTTAGGATCCTTGAAAATGGCACGTGGGGCAGAGCCTTTATCTTCTCATCCATGATGTATTTTATGAAATTGAAGGTGTTTTTTTTATTCCATGATGTCTAGAACAAAAACCTCTCTTGGTTTTTTAAAAAACTGCTCCATCTGTCCAGAATCTGTCTGTGCAAAACACGTGTAAAACAGGAAAATCTGTTCTCTGAAATTTTGGTTTCAAAGAAAGCTTAGTATCTCCCAACTGATAACACTTATGAAGAAAGTGAGATAGGTTATTGTAGCTGGAGAGTTGATGAAGATAAACCTCCTTCATAATTCCAAAACACCTTTTCCTGTGACCAGAAACTAATCTTGAAAACGACTTCTAAAACCAGAAGATAAAGCTTGACTTTCAGCAGTTTCGTAGCGCAATTTTAACCATACATTTCTCCCACCTCATAACGAATTTGAAGAAACTGAAAGCATTTTTTGTATTTCAGTATGTTAGGAAGAAAAGCCTCTTTCAGTTTTCAAAATTGAGTTCTCAGTTGCTCATGAACCCTTCTGGAAGTTGACTAGTAAAAGCAGAAAACAAAGATTTTTGTGCTGAAACAAGCTGCTTCAGGGGTTTCGTAGCGCACTACGAAAACTCCTAGTTCAGTGATTTCGTAACACAAAATAGGCTTTTTACACTGTCTGTGCTATGAAAACATGGATTCGTAGCTAGTTTCAAAATTTTTTCAAATGGCTAAACACATGACTTTCAAAACATGATATGGGACCAATGATGGGCAAGAACGGAGTGTTGACCCTATTTGACCATACCAACAAGACTCTTTTCTAGATATTAGACTCTAAAACAACCATGGAAAGACAATACCAAGACTAATATCAATCCATTGGAATCAAATGATGTCAAAACACATGGCGAGGCTTTTAGGACATGGAATGAGGCTGTGAAACCTTTTTTTCAGAAAAGAGAATGACATTTATTTAGATGAGATGACTCAAAACGCATAAGACTATGACTAGAAACAAGGCAACCTTTCCAAAGCTTAGAAACAAAAATTTTAGGGTGATAACAGAAATGACAAACATACCATATTATATATTTCAAAGAAACATTGGTTGAACTTGTAGAAATTCCTTGTAGATTCAAACTGCTTATGTAATATTCTAAAAAAAAGACTTGACTCTACTTTAATAATGAGCAGAAACAATTAATCAATCAAGAAGTCATGAAGCATACAAGAGAGAGAATTCAATCAACACATTACACAATGATTTCCTGGGAAAAGCCACAACTAAAACCCTTGCTATCTTTATATTGCATTAGTCAAAAAATATGAGAAGATTACAATGTGTTGCTAAAGCTTGAGCAACCTCTGCACTATCTCTATCTGTCTCATTGCTTCCTAAACAAGCCTTTTCCAAAACTTAACCAATTTTCTACTTTCCCAAGTCCCTATTTCTTTTTCCTTAGGAATTAGCCCCTATTAATTAGGGAAATTCCTTAATTGGAATTGCGTAATTCATCATAGGCCTTCCTCTTACAGCATGCACCACCTATACAATTTGGATGATTATACAACTAATAGTACATTTCCCTTGAACTCCAATCTCAACTGGGTAACTCTCATATCACACATGCATGAGTTATTTATGATTGAATTATCAGTTAACTGGTCGAACACATGAAGTAACACCCCACTATTAGACCTCCTACTAGTTCCTCCATCTGTTGGAACTAGTTTAACTAACTTTAACTCAGTTAAATTGAATTAATTAATTACATCTCAAAATAAACTCAACCAGAGCTCCTATAAAGTAGGAAACACTCTACATGGCTCAATTTAGACCCTCAAATCAAATTAACTGAACCAACTAAGTCAAATTAACTTAGTTAACTCGTACAAGTTGTCTTGCGATGTGGAATTACAATTTTTCTCCTAATTTAATTCAAGGGAAAATTAAATCAAGATTTTATTGTTGCATTTTAAACACTCCCTCTCAACAAGAAAGGGATTATCAGATACCCCAATATTGCCTCTGTGGAACTCGAATTTTCATCTTGACAGTGCCTTAGGCAATATATCTGCATCTTGTTCCTCTATAGGAATGTACTCTAGCAACATGATTCTCCTCTACACAATCTCGTAGATAGTGATACTAAATGTCGATATGCTTGGACTGATCATGAAAAAATATATTCTTAGAGAGTTTGATACAACTCTGATTGTCACAGTAAATCAGTGTTGGATCCATCTGCTGACCAAATAACCCATCAAGGATCTTCCTCATCAAGATAGCCTCACAATACGCTTGACTAGAAACCATGTACTCTGCTTCTGTTGAACTGAGTGCAACTAATATCTTCTTCTTGTTATACCAGGAAAATGTTGTTGACCCAATATTGAAGATTGCCCTCGATGTGCTCTTCCTGTCTGATGGACTCCCTACCAAATATGCATCTGTGAAGCCTTGCTTCATCCCTCTATCCATCTCCGTAAAAGACCAAACTGAATGGTGCCTCTGAGGTATCTCAACACACGTTTAGCTGCCTTCCAATAGAGTTTAGTTGGCTTAACCGTTTCTTAACTAAGTTTCTTAACTACATAACACATGTCTGGTCATGTGTTCACTAAGTATATAAGTGAACCCACATGCTGCTTGTAATAGTATCCTCCACTACTTCACCTGAAGTAACATCTTCCTTCCTCCAATTCCATGGTAGAGGAGTCTCTACGGGTTTGCTTCTCTCGATGTGGAACTTCTTCAATATCTCATTGGCATACTTTCCTTGAGAGACAAACAATTCACTGTCTCTTTGCCATACTTCCATACCAAGGAAATAATGAATGAGCCCCAAGTCCTTCATCTTGATTTCTATTGCAAGATCCCGTTTGCAACATTTGACCAACTTCTCATCACCTGTTACAATTAAATCATCGACATATAATACTATAATCATTAATTTACCTTTAACCATAATATGGTAAAGGTTTGCATGTGCTTCACTTTTGGTGAAGCCCAACCTGGTGAAATAGTTTTCTGTCCTGGTGTACCAAGCAAAGGGTGATTATTTCAATCCATAAAACGTTCGCTTGAGTCTACACACATGCGAATCTCTACTGAAGGTCTCAAATCATTCTGGCTGCTCTATGTACACCTCTTCCTCAATCACTCCATTGAGGAAGGTTTTCTTCAGATCCATATGATGTATCTTCCATCCCATCTGTGCTGAAAGTGCTAGAATAGATCTGATTGAAGAGTACCTTTCTACTGGAGCAAAGGTCTCCTTGTAATCAATTCCCTCCACCTGAGAGAACCCCTTGGCCACAAATATGGCCTAGTGTTTCTCAACACTTCCATCTACTGTTTGCTTCATCTTGTAAATCCACCTAGAACCTACCACTAACTTGTCCTCTGGCCTTGGGACAACTTTCCAAGCACTGTTCTTGATAATGGAGTCATACTTCTCTATGATGACATGAACCCATATTGGTTTTTGCACCATTTCCTTGAACGAGGATGGCTCAATCTTTACAATCTCACTCATTAGATCGATGTAGCCTGTGTACCGATCTGGTGACCTCCTCTACCTGTGCTATGATGTGAGTGTCCCCACATTCTCTCTAGCATCATGCATCAATCTATCATCTTCTCTCTTGCACTTCCTTCCATCTATGGATGTCTCGACATGAGTGCATGCTTCCACTCTCTTCTCCTCTTCTTGTGGATGCTCCACATCATCCCGAGGTTCTTCCTTTGGAGCCAAAAGCTCCTCATCTGCATGTAATTGAAGCTCCCTCTCAAGGGAACATCTCATGGCCTTCTCTTCATCGAACTTCACATATCTACGAACAACTGTCATCCTGTGAGATTGCAGGTACACCTGATAGTTGTGAGGTGTATCAGTGTACCCCACAAATATGCCCAACTCAGTTGTTGGCTCTAACTTTTTCCTTGAATCCTTGGAAACATGATAGTAAACTAATGAACCAAAGATCCTAAAGTGTGACACATCTGGTTTCTTTCATGAAAAATATTCTTCTAGTGTACTCATCCTGAGAATCTAATGAGGACTCCTATTATGCACATATACAGTTGTGTTGCATGCTTCAGCCCATAAGTGCAACGACAGGCCTTGATCATGTAACATCGAGCGTGAAGCTCCCACAATACTTTGTTCTTCCTTTTAGCCACCCCATTTTGTTGTGGGTTGTGAGGCGCTATTAAATACCATCGAATGTATTCTGATGCACATAAATTATTGAACTCATTCGACACATATTCTCCACCGTTATCATTCTCAAAAAGTGCTTTAAATTCACAAACTTTTGAGAATGTATTGTCTTTCTTGTGCATGAATAATATCCAACACTTATGTGATAAATCATCTACAAATATCACATAATACCTATTCTTGATCGTGGAAGTTGTTAAGAACGGTCCACACACATCTAAGTGAACTCTTTCAAGGATTTCTTGCACTCAACTATCCTTATAATGAAAGGTGGCTTTGGTGTACTTTCCTAGTGTACACCCTTTGCATGTATCTCACTTCTCTAGTGCACCCTTGGGAAGTCCTATAAAAATGTGATTCTTGATCTTCAAGGCTCCATGGTGAAAATGGCCCATTATTCTATGTCATCATTCACTGATGTCTTGGCTCTGCACCTTCTTTGCTTTCGTGCTCAAAGTAGCACAATCTTCTACATCCGATTTGTAGAGGTTCTTCACCCGAACCCTAATCCACTTCACTTTTCCCATGGCTATGTGACGAAAGAAAGCCTTTCCTTTTCTAAATATCACATCATAGCCACGATAATTCTTCATGAGACCCAGAACATACCTGACATCTTTTAATGTGAGAGGAGAACCAGACTCCAACGTAACAATATCGATGTTGGTCGTGTTATACCTTCCATCATCTCCCATCTCAATGTGCATATGGAGGTCCTTATCCTCCAAGTTTATGAAAAATTATTTATTAGAAGTCATATGGAATGAGGCTCCACTATTTAGATACCACACTGTTGGGACAGGGTCCCCTAGCTCATATTTTGTTAAAAGTTTGTAAAGATATTATGAAATCTCCACATTTTTAGGCACAGAGCGTGAGTAGCGTAAATCAATAGGAATCCAAGAGGCTTTAGGAAGGTCAAATCCCCTTAGTTTGTTAAAAACAAATTGATTTGAGACCCGACCATAGTTCGCGGACCATGGTATTGTAATGAAGGAAGAGTATAAAAGGAAGTCATAGGAGAGTCATAGGTAAGGGAAGTAGTAAGTGCATGAGTTGAATCTAAATTTTTCTATTATGTACTTAGGTGAAGGGGAAGGCTCCTGAAGTTGTGTGCACGAAGACCTTGGTATGTTTGTGGCTAATTGTGCAGGCCCCTGCAACTATGTGCGTAGGGTTGGAAAGAGTTTGTAACTGAGAATCTGAATCATAATAAAGACATATTTTGGAATGATATCTGTGTAAATGTGTATTATTATTTAATTATGAAATTGTTGTATTTATGAACTGTTGAATGCATTTAATCGAGAAAAGTACTTAATATATTCGTGAAGACGTAGATCTACTTATTTGTATGATGTTATGCATGATTAGTGCAAGCGGAGAAGGACATAAATTTGTTAACTATTATTTACTCTAAGTTTTGGGTTTAAAGGGTTAGGGTCCATGAAGGTTAAGATAAATCCCTAGATCTGTAGGAAACACATCATATAGCCCACTCAATTCAGAAACCTAGTTCTAGCATCCCCCAATACTACCTCGGGTGAGATTGCAACCTATGCTACGTGGGTTGTTGCCGAAAGGGCCAGTAGTGTAGGGTTTTTCTGGTTAGAAAAAATAACTTCAAATTTGGGTCCAAGCCCCATAAAGCCAACAAAGGGTTTTGTTTCCCAGATCGAGATATATCTGAGGGACGTGTGATGGGCAGTCTATGGAAACCAACAAAGAAGGAGATTGAAAAGTGGATAGATCAAAAGTTGCATGAGTTTGCAGCTCAAGAAAATAGGAATCCATGTCTGTCGAAAGAAGAGTTGTTGCAAAGATATCTATATACACATGAACATGAAGTTTTCTCTTTCTCTTTTCCCTGTCAACTATACGAATGTTTTTCTAAATTGGTGGATGGTCAACCTACCTAGAAGCTGGATAACCATATTATGTGGACTCCAGAGTTAGTGAACCACCTGGAACGATCAGAATACAAGGTTGCAAAGGCTGTCGATTACTGGATTGATAGTATTTTGGGTGGATTTATCACTGAGTTTACGATTGATATGTCTCTCAGTTATAGAGAAGCTAAACGCCAGTTTTTAAAAGGACAAAGAGGTAAGTATTTAAAAACATGGATTAAAATGTTATTGTGCGACAAACAAGTTATGCCACTAAATTGATGTTTAGAAGAGGCTCGACGGGAGCAACACGAAGTGGGAAATAATTCAGAAAATATCTAGATACAATTGTTGAGTATAGTCCTTTGTTGGGAGCATCTGATAGCAAAGAAGAAAGTAATATTCCACAGACGCTTAGAGGTACGCTGCAGTCGGTAGATCAGGGCATTGCAAGAATTCCGCGTCCATCCACTCCACCTTTGCCATCACCTCCACCTCACACACCTATGCCTCCACCTCCACCTCCGCTATTTAGTATAGAGAACACTATGAAGATGCCTATATTTAGTGGTTTAAGGACAGAAGACCCTGATCAATTATGGTTTGTAGCAAATGTTGTGTGGAAGTCATAGTAAATAACATATGACGATATGAAGAAAGCGCAGCTAGTCATAGAATTGCAAGATAGGATGCTGAATTGATATATTAAGTACAATATGACTCATCCAACTATGTCATTGAAAGACACAAAATATGCGCTAAATAATGAATTCAGAAAGCCAAATTCTCAAGCCCAGTATGTGACTGAGGTCAAAGAAATTAAGCAGAAGGTGAATGAATCTACATGGGATATTGATCAAAGGATGGAATGTCTTCTACAATAGGATAATCTATAGATTTCAGATGAGCAACATAAGGATTGGTATATTGTTATGTTGTTGTCTCATTTGAGATTACCATTGTCACAACAGAAGATTGGATCACAAGCTGAAGCACTGGAGATTTCTATGATGTTGGAGGCTTCGCTTACTAAGGATACGAATCTGGGAGTGTAGAAAATTCAAATGCTGTTGGCTAGCTTGCATATGGAGCTGCAGGATCTTAAAAAGGGAAAAGAGGTCAAAACTGAGACCTGTTTTGAAGTGTGGTGCTTAAAGTGAAAAGGAAATGGTCATGACAACGATAATTGATAAGTATATCAGAACTATCTAATTATGGGAGGTCCTAACCTCCTGAAACTAGAAACTTTCTCTAGATCAAGTAACGGTGTAATGCCCTGGTGCACTATTTGCCAAATAACAGGAAAACACTCAATAGAAAATTACCATTTCTTGCAGAAGTTTGTACAGACTCCCCAACAACTATTATGCAATTTATGTGACTATGTAGGCCATGATGAGTGCAATTGTTGAATCTATGAGTTAATGATGGACAAAATTTCGACATATAGAGTACAAGTTGAGACATGCCTACAACAGGAACAAGACGCAAATGTAGTGCGCAGAGGATGCTAGGGACAAGGAAGAGGATGAAGAGGAGGAGCTGGAAGAGGTCACAGACATATAATTTGTTGCAATTGTGGGGAACTAGACCACCATATGAGAGATTGTCAGAACCTGACACACCCCTCTTTACAGTATTGCCAACAGTTTGACCATGTAATAGAAGATTTCCCATGCTCATCTTAAAGATGCAAGAGAAGAAGAACCAACAACCTACCCAGAACATCCAGATGATGAGGTTAGAACCACGTGACAATGGCCCAAGTGTTAATATAGTTACACAAAGCGGTCTATCTACTATGGAAGATAAAGTCATAGGGAAACAACTAGAAGAGAATACGTGGGTGCGCAAGGCTGCTGACAAAGATACTAAATTAGATTTGCATAAGGCAAAATAAGAATTTATGGAGGCGAAGAAGAGCTTTGTGGATTCAGGGGCTTCCACATCAAAGAATCAAAATGCACGAACAAAGAAGCCTAAAGAGGTCATTGCTACGCAGGAGACAAATCCCTTAGTATTGAAATCCTTCTTGCAAACCTATATGAAGCTCTTAAGGGACCAGAAAGCAGTCTAGGGACTTCAAGAGTTAATAGACAATTGCACTAGCAAGGGTAAGCCACTACCTAAACAACGCGCAATACATAGAGTAGAAAAAAGTAAGAAAATGACCGGTCCGGAGATGAGATTGACTGCACAGATCAAATAATTTGAAATGGACTAGGTGATAATATATTTGGGATCTGATGCAAGTGCTTTTCCTAAATAAACCTGGGAAAGAATGGGAAATCCGATGCTATAGTGGTCCCCAATTCATCTATGAATGGTGAACCAACAAAATATTATTCCTATGGGATGCCTACATGGAGTAACTGTAGGCACTGAAGGGGCGCGCACTATAGCTAATTTTGAAGTAATGCAAATAGTGGATTATAGTAATCCCTACCTGGCATTGCTTGGAATTGATTGGGCATTTGATATGAATGCGGTCATCAACCTGAAGAAACGCAACATGACGTTTGAGAAGAAGGAACTGAGAGTCATTGTTCCATTGCATCCAACCAAAGGTGTGTGGTAACTTGTTATGCTCTTAACCTGCAAAAATATACCCAAATATAGAATATGCAAAGAAAGATACCCAGAACATAGAATAATGAGAGTCAACAACAAATATTTTATTATTCAGAAAGCAATGTTCACTGGCCTCTTTGAGTGGGCAACCTCCAATAGAGCAGAGCTCGATTCAAAAATAAGACACGATGCTCCTCGCAGGGAGTCTCTAGCCTTTATATATGACTCATACATGCAATACCATGGATCAATACCATGGGTTTTATTAATACCATCTATCTAATACCATGGCCCATTTGCAACTAACTGTGGTCCCGACATTAATTGCGGGTTAACCACTTACAATTATTAATATGGGCTTTATTGACTCTTTATTATGACTCGATCCCACTAAATAAATAAGGGGTTTAGGGTGGGACCCTAACATGCCCTCTCCCTTAAGAATAGCCTTGTCCTCAAGGCTGAAGCTGTGGAAACTGCTGAAGAATAGTGGCTGGTTCCCAAGTTGCAT
>APFE030782389.1:0-18475 GCA_000404065.3 Pinus taeda
ACCAGCTAAACTAACTAAATGATTAAGTTACTTACCTCTGCAAGCTTGCTCCTCGCTCCTTGGCACTTGCTCCTCGCTCCTCAGCTCTGGCTCCTTGCTCCTCAGCTCTTGCTCCTTGCTCCTTTGCTCTCAAACTCAACCTCAATCTCATTCAAATGATTTTGTTTTGGCCCATTGGGCTTATAAAACCCAAAAAATAAGTTCAATTTTTTGTTATTTTCGGGTCCGCGGAATTTTTTTCCGCCGAACCGCTCCCGAAATTTTAAAATTCGCTCTCGGAGCGTTTTTTAATGCCCGGGAGCGATCAGGGAGCGATCGCTCCCCTATCGCTCCCGGGCATTAAAAAGCGTTCCGGGAGCGCAGGAGCGATCGCTCCCTGAAACGCTCCCTCACAGACCAGGGAGCGCAAATTTTTTTAAGGGAGCGCGCTCCCGAAAATCGCTTCCGTCCGGGAGCGATTTGGGGAGCGCGCTCCCGAGCCACTCCCGAGCCGCTCCCGCCAGGAGCGCGCTCCGGGAGCGGGTTCGAAGGGGGGGGGGCCGCTCCCCCGCATCACTGTTGGTACCTAAATGCTGCCACCCTTCCGAGTCGTGTCGCCGACATGTTCAAGAGTATAATCCTTCTGCAGTTTACACCTCTGTCTCCTTCTCTGATACTCTGTTTCACCATCTACCACTTGTTCCTTATCTCGCGTCGTGATGGGGGAAACATTATGGCCCTCCTGCGACGGGTCGCCTTCTATCGACATCAGCTCATTATCCAAGAGATTGATCTAGAGATCCCCTTTAGTACCTTAGAGCTTGCATGCCTCAATGGCAAGCTCTTTGTACCTGACGGTTGACTTTCATCATTGGTCGTCGACTGGGTGATTCCACGAGTGTTCGACTTCAGTTCCTTTTTGGCACTATGGATTGTGCTTGATAGTACCTTGAGAACCATTGGCATTATAGGTGGTTTCTCTCACGCTTGTTAACGGTTTTCCTCATTGACCAGTAATCAAGCGATTTTCTATCATGCTCGACCTCAGCACATCTATTCGCATGTTAGAATTTGTACTGTGATCGGATGGGTTCAAGACCCTGAACTCAGATTACATATGTTTGGGCTGTGTGGATTTGTTTTTGATTACATGACTCATTGATGATGGCTACGACCATACCTGAGTCTTCATGGATGGCTGCGACCATACCTTTATCGTTATCATGGTCTCATTAGCTGGATGGCTGCATCCATACCACAGACCTATTCTGTATGTCTTTTGGATGGCTGCGCCCATGCTTAGACTACATGTACTTCAGAGATATCAGTTCGACTTGCATACAGGTCCTTCCAGATGTTGTTCCAGCTAAGTTGTTTTGTAAAGCATTTCACCCCTCCCACTCTCTCGGGCTTCATACTTTAGTGGGCATCTGTTACACAGTAATTTATCACCGCTTTCACTCTCGGTCTTCTCACTATGTCGTATGTCCAAGTCAAACATGGTTATGACAGACAAATGCTCTCCTATGCTGCCAATTGACCCACTTTTCCTAAGTTATCTGCCTCATCGCGGATGTGGGCTTAATAAGTGCGCTGAAAGGCGCTCATGAACAGTCCATTCGCGTTGCCAGCGCGGAAGTACACTTGATTCCCGCGATGGCCTGATTTGAAGCACCAACACAGGGATATGTGTTTCCTTTAGCGATAATTTGACTAGCTGCATTGATCACTTGCGATGTCAGCGCTGAAACTCAGTTTTGTGCCTGCGATGATTCAGATTGGGTGAATTTGTTCCAACAGTCGACTTTCCAGATGACTCCAGACCTGGTTGTTGGCCTAGTTTGTGTCGCCCTTCCTTCCCTGGTGTGGCAGTTCCGTCAATTGTGCTACCTTCCTTGATGATAAGCTCGCCTTTCCACCTTTCATGGAGACTCATTCTCCTATTTAAACTCTCACCATTGATATGCATTGCTAGTTCCTTGGTTCCTTAGTTTCTGATAGTTGGCTAGTTGAGCAGTGCTGTTAGTGCTTTGTGAGTTTGCTAGATAGCTGGTGTGAGTGTGGTAAGTGTGGGATTGTTGATAGCTTGTGGAAGGTTGTGAAGTGCCCTTAATATTATGTAAAGCTTATGAGTGAGAAAGCTCTTTTATGTTGGGAGATCCATCTTCAAAGAGTGAATGCTTGAAGAACATGTTGACCGGACCCTTTTGAGAAGGCTTGCGACGTCAAGACTTTGGTTGTAAGTTTACTCTTATTTCATTATTAATGCAATCAATGATGTTTTCCTATGTCTTGTATATAATGTACTTGATAGCTCATGACTTCTTGACTTTGTGAGTAAATAGTTCATTGTTGTACCCGGTTACGTGCTTTGTTGTATTTCCTTTGCTTTGTTTCAGGTTGATCACACATTGAGGAGAAAGAAGCGGAAGCTAGAGCAGCGCAACGGAACTCCATCGACCACCGGTTGAGGTAGGCCTCCAACTTTAACTATTTAAGGAACGCTATTGTTGATCTGTCCTTGTTTGTGACTAGACCCACTCTAGGGCTAGAGGGGTTGCCTCTGTCCGCAAAGGGAACACTTTCCTGCATCATGGGGAGTGTTGATTTGGGGTAGCATTGGATGTGCTCTAGTCATGAAAATTGGTGGAGAGGCTAAAGCACATGAGATCTCCAAGACCCAGAAATGGTTTGGGCAGATTCTAACCAGTTTGGGAGATACTAAATAATTAATATTTTTAGTGGAGTTCCTAAGTCTAAACTTAGGAAAAATAAAATATTAATGGGTATTAATATAAAAATGGGTTAGAATGTTCCAAAAGTCATGGATCAAGCCAAATATAATCTTAGCTGTTGATTAGAGATTTAATCTTGGTTGTTGAAGGACCAATGAGAAAAGTATAAGAGGAGGCTTGAGGGTCAGTTGGAGAATACAACAGAGTGATCAGTCATTCATTTTGCTAGAACGAGGTTGCTAAGCAAAGTTGAATCAGTGATTAGGAGTGAGGGGTAGTGAGTACGAGGCAGAGAGTCAGGGACAATACTAGGAGACCAGCACAAAAGCAGAGAGAGTGAGAGCAGCAATCAGTCCAGGCTATGCAAAGCCTAGCAGAGGCAATGCAGAGTCTGGAGAGACTGCATCATCCATGCAGAGGGTAGAGGGAGTGATGCAGAGGCTCCTAGAGGCTGCGTAGTGCCTCAGAGGGCTGAGGCAAAGGGTCTTGGGGCTGATGCAGCTTAGTTGGAGGCTGGTGCAAAGGCTAGAAGGGCTAGCACTGAGCTTAAGTTGTGCCGAAGAGGGTTTCATGGGACATGTTTTTTGAATACCTATTTCCGGATATAGAGGTATTGCTGTTGTGTATTTTTCTTTGTTGAGTGAGCCGAATTAGGCACCCCATTGTAATATAGACTGCATAATAATATGACCCTCTGAATAGTTGCACCAGTTTTCCCGCATTGGGTTTTTCCGGGGACATTGGTCCAAAAAATACGGTGTCACTTGTGTGCTTGTTTCCTTTTAGTTGATGATCTGTAGATGTTGATACTGTACTTGTGTTTATTTTCAGTATTTACATGGTAAATAACTTGTTAATAATTAAACAAGTAGATGAATTGAACCAGATAGTACAGGAAGAATTTCTAACGGGTTAGACTTAGAAATTCCAACACCTAGCAGCAGAAGTTCCTCTCTTGTATATTTTTAGGCTAGAATGTTGATTAATTGCTGAACAATGACCTCTATCTCATCTCCCTCATGAGATCATTATTAGAGGACCCCACTCTTACAGCCCAAAAACAGAGTGTGATTTTTTGTTCATTGCATAGATCAAATTTTAGCATCAGTTAGTTAGTTGTTTATCATTTATTGGAAAGATTTACATTTGTTATTTTGCTTTTCATGATTTCTGTAGCTTAGAAGGTAGTTCATTTCATGGATCAAGTTCTTAGCATTAGTTAGATAAGCTTTTCCAAATTCATTTCATCTTTTCCACATTGACTTGTAATAATTTGTAAACGAAAAGAGAAATAGGTGCATGTGTTATTGTAGGGTTTTTGAACTGCAGGCAAGGACCCCTTTTACCAACTCCATTTAGGTCTTCCCCACCTTCTGTTATGCATGCCAACCCATTTTCTAAACCTCTGTTTTTCGGTCACCATGAGCAAGCCATCTTAGCCCAAATCTGGCCTTCTTGAAGTATTGGGCTTGGCTAAGGGTGATGATCACCTTCCCCACACTTTCCACAACTTTCATATACCCTTCCAACACTTCATCTCACCATTCTTACCATCCAAACCCTCTCAGCCAACTTCCTGTAGCATTTCAAAACATCCTGTAGTAGTACAAGAATCATGTAGCAACATACTGTAGCCCACCTGTAGTAGCATGCTTTGACCCTATTTTGACCTGCAATGATAGCCTAGCTTAGCTTAGGAGTAGTTTAACCCCTCAGCTTGGATTCCATGACCAAAAGAGCCAACTAGACCAGTTCCTTCACTCCTTTTCCTTTCTGCAAGATCAAATAGCATTAGTTCTTTCATTTCCAAATTTAGTGATTAGAACTTTAATTACTCTGAAGTGTGAATTAGATAGTCAATGCATACATTCTTGAATTATGAAATGGTAGAATAATCTTCTGTTTTCGAGAAACCTTGACAGCTAGATGATTGAGTGCAAGTTAGCATAGTTCCCTTTATGCAACTTAGCATAAGATTTGTATCCTTTCATAGCATTTACAAGTTGGCAATTGTCATTTTCTACGTTGAAAACAATTACTTTCACTGCACTAGGACTAAGTATGTACGAAACCCCGGGTTTATAGCAACACTCTTGGTGCAATACCAGGGATGTCTCTAGGTAGAGTATTTTTTGCTTTTCTTTCTGTTTTACATTCAGTAGATAGATCTTATTCTTGCTTTCATTTCTGTTTTGTAGTTGATTTGAAAACATAAAAAAAAAAGAAAAAAAGTTCTTTCATGCCTCATAGGAGTAGAGACACTTTAGGGAAATTCTTGCCAAATACCCTCACACCATCAAACAGTCAACCTTCACTCTTCTTTGGTGACTGTCAACTTCCCTCTCTGACTGCAGGGGAGTTAGAGGACACCTTAGGTGATCAACCTAAGATCTTTGAAGAGCCTATTGGGGAAGAAGAAGAAGAAACCTTTCCACATACCAACACCATGGCTGAAAACAAAAATTAGGGTGCTTTTCCCATCAGAGAGACTATGGCTGAAAACAGGAATTAGGGTGCTTTTCCCATCAGAGAGACTAATGGAGATGCTAGGATGAAAAATATAGTCCCTTCTACCCTTCCTCACTTCCATGGCTTAACCTTAGAGGACTCTGATACTTTTTTATTTGAGTTTTTTGTTGTCTATAGAACTTATGATTATACCTCTGATGACCAAAAGTTGAAGTTGTTCCCATCCACCCTTAAGGATGCAGCCTTGCACTAGTTCATGGGTCTACCTAGGGATAACATCACTACCTGGGCTCAAATGCAACAATCCTTTAACAACAAGTACATGGACTATTGTAAGTCCAAAGACACCAAAGAGGAAATCTTTAGAATGACTCTTAGACCGGATGAATTCCTGGAAGACTATGAGGAAAGGTTCCAGCTCAGTTGTAAAAGGGGCAAATGCACCCTTGATCCTGAATCACTCAAGTTAGTCCTTCTTAGAGGAATTAGGGAGGACATACTTGAAACCCTAAACATGTTGTCTAGAGGGGACATTTATTAGCTACCCTATGACAATATCAAGACAGTATTCAAAAACCATTCTAGGACTGCTAGGAAGAAGGGTAGGTCTGGTCAAGCTTTGGCTAGTTCCTCTTCCTCCACCACATCTATCAAGAATGAAATTGGAAACATGTTGGAGGACTTTAAAAGTGAAATGCTTCACACATTTTCTTTGCAAATGGATACCATGAAGATCAAGAGGACACAAGACGAAGCAGCGAGAGCTTTAGCTATCTTTTGCCCTAAATGCACTAGAAGGCACCCCAAAAATGAATGCCCATTAAGTGTTATAAAGGTCTGTTCGGTCTGTGAGGGAAACCATTCCACAGATAAGTGTCCTTCTTTGCCTGGATTGAAAGATGTATACGAAGGGGAAAAAGGTGGGCCTAAACAACTCTGTTACATCAATCAAAGGAGGCCTCAAGAACCTCAGCCATACCAGCAGGGAATGCAAGGTGCATCCTATCCCTATTACCATCCCAACTAGAATTCACCCCTGCCCCCTTGTTATTCTCCTACTCATCCTTCATGCTCCACACCTTCTCCTTGGACTTATGTACCTCATTATCCTCCCCAACCTACCAATCAACCATTTCAGCCATATGCTTCTACAAATTCTAAGTGGAATACCCCATCACAAGATTGGAGGTCTCAATTCAATCAACCACCTGTTTTACTGCCTCCACCTCCATCTTACCCGCATCTCATTAATCCTGCTCCACCTAAGCAACCTCAAATGCCTGCTCAACTAAATCTAAACCTGAACAATAAGTAGGCACCACAGGTCTATAGTGGAGAGACATCTTACCCTGCATATGTTGTGGAGATTCAAGAAATCAACCTCACGTCTGGAAGAGTGCTCCCAGATAACCAACCTCCATCTCCACTGAGGATCTTGAAGAGGAAAAGGAAGAGAGTTTCCCTAAAGTAAATCCACCTCCTTTTCTTGAAAGATTGATCCATCCTAACCAGCACACCCCGGAAGAGACTAAACTTCTGGGAGAATTGAAAAATTTGTGTTAAAATCCCACTCCTCCAAGCTATCAAGGATGTTCCCATCTACAATAAGCTTATAAAATAGAAATGCTTCAAACATCCTGGGAGGAGAAAGAAAGGCACCCCTACCATCAATGTCATTGGCAATTGTTTGATCTAATGGTGGGGAGAGTGATTTGCCCAAAGTATATAGACCCTAGAAGTCCTATGGTAGATGTGCACATTGATGTCATTATTGTCCCTCACACCTTGATTGATTTTGGGGCTGCCATCAATGTGATGACTAAGGAAACCATGCTCAAACTAAACCTCCAAGGATCTTTGAGAAAGACCACAAAAGTGCTGCAACTTGCAGATAGGTCCATAGTGGCTCCTGAGGGAGTTGTTGAGGATGTAATGGTCTCTATTGATTCCTAGGAGTATCCTATTGACTTACTAGTTCTCCATCCCAGGACCAAATTCAATGGCTATCCTCTCATCCTTGGAAGACCGTGGCTAGCCATTGTTGATGCTTACATAAGTTGAAAAGCTGGGAACATGACCATTAAGAATGGGCATTTGTCCAAGCAGTTGGTATTGTACCCTCCTACTCAACCATCCCTAGAGCATGACTTACCCCTATGGCTGGAAGAGGAGGAGGAAGATGAAGTGTATCATACCACATCCCATCCAATTTGTACCCTAGATTCTATTATAGGAGGGGGCAACCTGATGAAGATGACCTCATTGACCAAATCTTCCAGAACCAACCCCCCAACACCATGCCTCTTAATGAGCTTATGAAAGAATATGAGGGTAATCCTTGGATTGAGTTATGCTCAGTGGGCCCAAGTCCTGCACATATCAAAATGGTAGAATTTGGTCCATCTAAAACCTTGAAGATCAACCCCTCTCTCTCAGCCAACCAAGAAGAAAAGTTGTGCAACATGCTGAGAGAGCACTTAGATGCCTTTGCCTGGAGCTATAAAGAAATGAAGGGAGTGCATCCTTCAGTGTGTACTCATCACATATACATCAAGGAAGGATGAAAACCAGTGCACCAACCTCAGAGGAGAATGAACCCAGCCCTCCAAGACATAGTAAAGGAAGAGTTGCAGAAGTTGTTGGATGGAGGGTTCATTTACCCCATCTCAAATAGTGAGTGGGTGTCCCCTCTAGTTTTGGCCCCAAAGGATGGAAAGTGGAGGATCTGTGTGGATTACAGAGAGATGAACAGAGCCACGAAAAAAGACCATTTCCCTTTACCTTTCATTGATCAAGTCTTGGATGGTCTTGCAGGGAAGAAGTTCTATTTCCTAGATGGATTCAGTGGTTACAATCATAACCAAATCAACCCAGAGGACCAAGATAAAACTACATTCACTTGTCCTTGGGGTACCTTTGCTTATGTGAAAAGTTGGTTACCTAATTCCTACTACAACAAACTGATTATATTTCACCTACTTGTTAAATTAATTGAACAAGTTATTTGTAGTTTTCTATAGCAAACATGGAAATACATACACTGCAGCCTACACCAAAATAAAACTGCGGAAAATAAATACAACACAGGAGAGAAATAATCATACACATATCTACACAGTTATTTTTGGACAAATGTCCCCGAAAAACCGAATGCGGGAAAACTTTTCAGTAGCTGATGTATGTTATTCAACTGTGCAAAGCAGTAGTGTTGTGGCATTTGAGTGTGTTTATGTTTGTGATTTTAGACTCAAACTAGATTCTTGAGTGTCGTGGAAAAATCAACATGGTATCACTGGGACATTGAAGGGACAGTGGATTAGAGTGTGCATAGCAAAGCAAATCAGATAGAGTCGAGATTGTCTAGATCATGGAGAAGAGGATTCAACTGAAGATGTGGAGATGTGGACTTGACTGGCTTGAAAACAAGATAGGTTGGGAGTTCTAGTGGATTGGTGGAGAACCTGGTGAAACAATTTGTTGTAGGGTAGGTTGTTGATTGTGAACTTTCAATGTCTTGTCATGGATCATTGGGGCTGTTCGAGAGTGCTTTGGCATGGATGAGTTGGCTTCGTGTGAAGGATGAGATGATGGCAGACCAATATCTTCGTTGGGTCATGATGTTGCACATTAGACAATGGAGTCATGTGCATGTGTTGTGTTTGATCTAGGAGGATGAGATTGCTTATAGGGCTGACTTGCAGTGTGAGCATCCCATGGGCCACAAGTCTCACTCCTTTGTAATTGCACCATTTGCATTCAAAAAAAGATGGGGGAGAGTAGCCTCATCTCTAGTTAGGTTTTCTCTAGAAAGGGAATCTAAGGTCATATCTTGTATTATTTTGATTTGTGAGTGATTGTTCCATTTTTCTCTATTTTCTACATTTATATATTGCATGCATATGCATAAACAATAATTTAATAAATCCAAACTTCTAAGGAAAATTAATCCTCGTAGCATATATTTTCATATTTTAGTAAATTTTTATCATATTTGTTGTGAAAAAAGGTCCAGTGGAATATCCATGGTAGTTTACAAATCATATTAGTATCATAACAAGTTTATTTGCGTATATTAAGGGGAGTTGCAAGGAATCCACACCTGTTTAAGCAGAAAGTCATAAAAACCTAGCCATGGTCAACAAATCTATTATTAACCCTCAAGATTTGGTAGAGGAAAGATTCACAAGGCTAGAAGAGCAAGTCATATAAGCCATAATATGAACCTCATGGCGACTCTAGCAAATGAGCTTGGAATTGAAGAAGATAGAGGTTCCAACTTGGAGGTTAGATTAGAGAGATATCAGGGAATCGATAAGAACCAAGGAAGGAGTCTAAGAGAGAAGCCAAAAAAGAACAACCCAATTCAAGTTTCATGAACCATCCACAGTCCTTGTTTAAGATGGAAGTGAAAGCCAACATCAAGTTGTATCAAGCTAAGATTGATGATTTGAAATTAAATCACTAGTTACAAAAATGAGAGGTTTATTTTAGTGTTCATCGCATACAGGGTGAACAATAAATGTTGTTTCCCATTTAAAACTAGAGGGGCATGCCCTAACTTGGTGGGAAGCCATATGAAAACCCTGAGGTTAGAAAGGGATCCTCTATTGACTAAGTCCCAGTTCTACCCTATCAAGTATGTATAGGACCACTGGATATAGTGTAATTACATCATGCAGAGAAATAGTGTGTATGAGAGTACACCACAAAATTTAGGAAGATGACAATGTTGTTGGGTATCTCTCCCAAGAACTCGTGCGTACTTCTAAAGTATCTGTCGCAACTGCACAATCATTTGCAAAAGCAAGTGATGCTATTCAAACCTAGAACTATAGACAAAGCTTGTGTACAAGCATAGTAAATGAAAAGCATAGGCTAGAAGAAAGGACAATCAAGTGGTTCAAAGCAAAAGGAACACAAGGAAGCCTCCAAAAAAGGGAAGAAAAAATGGAAAGGGGGGAGGACAAAAAGGCAACATCCATGGTACACCAATGGAAAGAGCCCAAAAACCACTGCAACCACTGTAATATCAATGGTCATACAGGGGAAAGTACTAGAAATTACATCTATAACTTGACTTGAAGAATTGGAAGAAAATATGCAAAGACAAAAAATCTCATATTCACAGATTTTACCTATCAATTGGAAGGTAGCTTGGATGTGCATGAGAAGATCATACATGCATCATTGCAAAAAGGGGAATATTTGAGTATCCTACAACAATATAAGGAAGAGAAGGAGAAGACCAAACTCTTCCATATAAAGATACAAGTCAAGAAGACAAAAATTGATGCTCTGTTAAACTCAGGATCATAGGCAAATCTCATTACAACATATCTAGTCAATAAATTGGGATTGGAGGTTCAAGATCACCCTAGCCCATATCCATTGGGATGGGTACATCAAGATGCAAATATCAAGGTAGCTAAACAATGTAAAATCAAATTTTCTACCAGTGTTGATTTTAATGATGTAGTAGAGTTGGATGTAGCCCCACTTTATGTATGTGGAGTGGTGTTATGGAGTCCTCATATGTACATGCAAGATGAAATATTCAAACATAGAGCCAATTAGTATTTCCTCATCAAAGACAAAAAATAATCCACCATCAACCCGCACATGAGAAGGTAAAAAATTTCACTAGTAAGTGCCAACCAAGCCAAGAAATTGATCAATTCTAGTAAGAAGTTTGTATTGCCATTTTTTACAGAGAAATCAGTCTATAGAAGAGTTAGTGAGAGAAATTAATCCCTGGAGGGGTGCAATAAGGAACATAGATAACAAATAGAAGAGTTGCTATAGGCATATATGGGAGTGTTCAATGAATCTAAAGGGCTACCACTGAAGAGGGAAGTGGAGCATGAGATTCAACTGTTGTTAAACTCTTTGTTGCCTAACATTGGGTTATACATGCAGTTTATAATAGAAGCAAACAAAGTGAAAAGTAGTTGCAACAGGTGTTGGAGCAAGGTGTCATTCAACCAAGTACATCACGATATGGGTTACCTATCACAACTGTGCTTGTCAGAATTCCTTAAAACCTAGTAAATTGATTCACAATCTTTTAAGTCTAAAAACCCAAAAACACAAACAACTAATATTCTAGAAACTTAAATCACAAAGACACTGAGTTTTATAACTTAACATGCACAGTGGAAAATAAATCAAATAAGAAACACATCAACACATAGAACACAAGATTTACCTAGGAAACCCCAACTTCGGGGAAAACCTGCAACACTGGGTTTTTATTATTTTCTTCAACAAAGGATTTTCTTTTGAGAATTACAAGAAGGGAGCAAATTCTATTATATCACAAGAAAATACTTAATCACTCTCCAACCAAATCTATTCCCCATCCTGCACACTATATCTACAAATTCCTACGCAAATCAGCGAATCGGCCCACACATGCGAGCACAATACTCCTCTCTAGCGTGCATGTGCCAATAGAAAATTGCATTGGGTTGTAAGATGTTGGCCCTCACTCAATTTCTTCGACTCAGATGTTGAGTCATGCGATCTAATGAAACCCTCAGCTCTTCCTTAGTTGATTTCTCACACCTACTTGTGCTCAACTGACTTGCCACTAACTCGTTCTATCTCCTATTATAATTTCATTCTCAACCCTAATCTCATTCTCAATAGTTGAAACTAAATCGTGATCAAGGGATAAGATAATCATATGTTAACTTAGGATTTTTAGTTTTTTCCCAAGTCTAATTTTAGGAAATAGTTAAATAAACTAATATTCTACTAAAGTGCCAATCTTCAGGGTTCTTTTGCTAGTCTTAGCACTAGGTAAGTAGAACCTTTACTTCTCTACTCCAACCAACGCTCCCTTTAGAGAGGAATGTGTTTTGCACTACACCCAACTTCTCTTTGACGTAAACAAATCTGCTCCATGACAAATCCTTGGTAAAATTGTTTGTTTTCTTCTCCTCTATTGGTATGTACTAGAGTAAAACTATACATCTCTAAACAATATCCCTGATGGTGATAAATTATATCGATGTGCTTTGAGAGATCATGAAACACTGGATTTTCAAAGAGCTTGAGGTTGATTGTCACAATGGACCACGGTGGGCTCTAACTCTATTCCAAAAAAGCCCACAAGAAGCTTCCTCAACTAAATAGCTTCGCACCCTACCAAACTAGCAACCATGAAATTGGCCTTGGCTAAACTCAATGCAATTTCACCAAATACATTAGGGACCCAATCATTTGTCAGTAAAGTGTAGGATCTACTCACTCCGATTTGGATGTATCTACCTTCCTCCAGTTTGTGACTAGAGGTGTGGTCATGGGTTTGAAATCTTGCATGTGAAATATCCTCAGAATCTACAAAGCATACTTGTCATGTCCCATGAATATCTCCCCACAACCCTACCATACCTCTAGCCCAAGGAAATAGTGCATTAGCCCCATATCCTTAATCTCAAAATCGCCTGCAAGATCTCTCTTGCACTCCTAGATGAGCTAATTTGTTCCTGATAAAATCAGATCCTCCACATATGGCACCAAAAGAAGCAACTCACCTCCAACAACAATGTAGTAGAGGTTGGGGTCCGCTTCACTCTTGGTGAAGCCCAATCCTTGAAGGTAATTGCTATCCAATAATACCATGTCCGTGAAGCCTGCTTGAGCCCATGCAAGGCTCTCTTGAGTCTTCATATGTGAGTCTCTCTACTACATCTCTCGAATCCCTCCAACTGCTCTATATAAATCTACTTCTTAGCAACTCCATTGAGGGAGGTTGTCTTCACGTCCATCTGGTGGATCTTCCACCCCATTTTTGTTTCTATAGTTGCAAATGCCCTGACAAATGAATATCTAGAAACTAGGAAAGGGGTCTCGTTATAGTCAGCTCCCTCTACCTGCAAGAACCCTTTAGCCATGAATCTGTCCTTATACTTCTCAATACTCCCATCAACTCCATGCTTGATCTTGTATACCTAGCGATAACCTAACATATATTTTCCCTCTGGCCTCGAGACCACTTCCCAGACATCATTATACATGATGGAGGCATACTCCACCATGGCATCTCTCCACACCTACTGAGTGGCTTCCTCTTGGTAACTGGATGGCTCGGCATTCATCAACTCTGCCATAAGTGCCATATATCTTGTGTACTTTATGGCTATCTTCTTTGTTGAATTGATGTACAAGGAGTACCAACATTCTCCCCCACCTCCTGGATCAACCAATCTACCCATCTCATTCTCCTTCTCCAAATGTTGGGAGTTGGTTCCTAAGTGGGATCTAGTCTCTCCTCCATCTATGTGTCCCTCTCATCCTCATGTTGTCCAACCTACCCATGCATGACTATGGCTTGAGGTGCTAACTGAGCCTCCTATTGGGAGCTTGTTGCTCTTCCTGCACTGTAGTATGCTCTTGCTCTAAGGAATTTTCCAAAGCCCTATCCTCATCAAACTTCACATCTATCTTGATGATTGTTTTCCTATGTGTTGGATTGTACAACCTGTACGCCTTGGATGTCTCACTATAACCCATGAAGATACCCTTCTCTGTTGTGGGTTCCAACTTATTCATTTTCTACTCTTGTACATGGCAGTACACAAGGCTATCGAATATGCAGAAATGAGATCATCCATTTTATTCCCTGTAAATGCCTCCTCTACTGTGAGTCACCCCAACACTCTGTGTGGGCTCTAGTTTTACAAGAAAAGTGTTGCATTGCATGCCTCAACCCAAATAAACTTGGGCAAGCCTTGTTCATGTAACATGGATTTGGCCTCTCCAACTATGGCCCTATTGTTGCACTTTGCCACGCCATTCTATTGAGTATTATGCTGTGGTTAACTCCCTCCCGATGCCCTCCTTGGCACACAACTCCTTAAATGCGTTTGATGTGTACTTCCCACCATTGTGAGACCTTAGCACCTTAATTTTCTTTCCAATTTGGTTTTAAACCAAGGACTTAAATTCCAGAAACTTCAAGAAGACCCCATCCTTCTTCTTCATGAAAAACATCCAAGCCTTCCTCGAGTGATCATCTATGAATGTGACATAGTACTTGTACCCACTAAGGGATACTGTAGAGAAAGGAACACATGCATCTGAATGAATAAGGTCCAAGATACCATGGCTCTATTATCTTTGCTAGGAAAATATGCCTTGGCATACTTTCTAAGTGTTCAACCCTTGCACACCTCATGTTGATCCACACTGCATTGTGGCAGCCCTATCACTATCTCCCTAAGAATCTTCAGTGCTCGATGGTGCAAATGCCTCATGTGCCTATGCCACAACTCTCCAAACTCGCTACCTGAGTCACAACCTCCTCTGCTAGTCAATGCTACGACTGTCTCAAACTGTAATTTGTACAGGCTCTTGTGCCTAACACCGATCTGCTTCGACACCTTAGAGTCCGAGGGTATTATAAAAACCTTACCGTGTCTGAGGTCACCTCAAGCCCCTTATCTTCGAAAGCTGAAACTAAAATGATATTCTTCTTGAGCCCAAGTAATAAATAACTTCTCCGAGATATAGAGAATTTCCAGAATCCTACTTAAAACAAACTGTACTAGTAACCTTGACCTGGTACTTCCCATCATATCCCATCTCAATATTGAACTAGTCCTTCTTTGATAGTTTGTTGAAATATTTCTTGTTTCTCATCATATGACATGACACACCATTGTCCACATACCATAAACTAGTAGCCACTAAACTTTCCATATAGGCAATGAGTGATAACTCCTCAAAATGAGAAGAAAACTCATCTATCTCTATAGAGGCTGCTTCTTGGTCCTTCTTGGACCCTTTCTTCCTATTGGG
Source organism: Pinus taeda (assembly GCA_000404065.3). Taxonomy (NCBI): domain Eukaryota; kingdom Viridiplantae; phylum Streptophyta; class Pinopsida; order Pinales; family Pinaceae; genus Pinus; species Pinus taeda. Next base: position 14,988 of record APFE030782389.1, read on the forward strand.
GCGTTTAGTAGCATAATGCCCAAATTGGTGGCATGAAAGACACTTGATCTTGTTGAAATCCGTTTTCTTCTTCTCGCCCTTGGAATCAACTCTTCACCGCCACTCCTCTTTTTTCCCTTCGAATTAGTCCCTTTGTTGGCTAGAGCGGAATTTTCTTCATCTTCCTCACTTTTAACACGATATCCTACATGAGCCTATCTGCAAATATCTTCTTGGACATAGCCAACCCACAAATTCTCCCTATATGGAAAGTTTTCGCTTGCACATATCCTATCTATGAAGGTTTGCCATGACTTGGTGAAACCCAATAGAGAAAAATTCACGAGATCCCTATCTGGAACTGTCTCACCCATACCGGCCAACTCTTCCTTTACTTTCGAAAACTTGGTGAGGTAAGAAACCACAAAGTCTAACTTGGACATTTTAATGCTCCTAAGCTTTTTGTTCAGTACCAACTTTCTGGCCTTGCTCGAACCCTGATAGAGACCAATGATGATAGTCCACATTTCTTTGGATTTCTTCTTCCCATTCAAGTGAGGGATAATGTGGTCTTTGACTCCTTCTAGGATGATTCTTATTTCCTTGGCATCTATCTTATTATATGAGCCAATTGTTGAGGATTTGTGGGTGCAACTAGGACATGATCAACAAAATACCAAACCTCCTATTCCTCCAACATTGCTATCCTTTCACACCACGAATAGAGGTTGGATGCATCGTCCAACCTATCTTCAAATCTGAGGCCCTAATATGCCATACTGCCAAAATTGAACTACTAAATACAAATTGCACTACGAGAGACAATGTGTATTGCTCAAAACCCTAATGGCCAAATCAATTTTATAACTTGCTCCCTCTAAATTGTAGAATCTACTCCAAAAGATAAAATCTATTATTGGTCTTCAATCAAAGATTATGCTTTGACACCATGTTATAATTCCTTAAAACCCAGTAAATTGATTTACGAAAGTCTAAAAATCCAAAAACACGAACAACTGATATTCTAAAAACCTAAGTCACAAATACACTGAGTTTTCTAACTTAACATGCATAGCGAAAAATAAATTAGAAGACAAACACATCAACACATATAACACAAGATATGCCCAAGAAACCCCAACTCCGATGAAAACCTACAACAGTGTGTGTTTTTATTATTTTCTTCAGCAAAGGATTTTGTTATAAGAATTACAATAAGGGAGAAACTTCCCTTATATCACAAGAAAATACACGATCACCCTCCAACCAAATTGATTCCCTTGCTTGCACACTGGATCTGTAAAATTCCTATGCATATAAGCTAATCAGCCCACACGTGCGAGTGCAATACTCCTCTCCCGCTTGCACATGCAAATACAAAAATTTTTTGGGTTGTAAGAGCTCGACCCTCACTCGATTTCTTTTGCTCAAATGTTGAGTCTTGCGATCTACTGAAACCCTTGGCTCTTCCTTCACTGATTTCTCACACATGCTTGTGCTCAACTGACTTGCCACTAACTCGATCTATGTCCTTTTATAACTCTGATCTCAACCATGATCTCACTCTCAACAGCTGAAACTAAATGGTGATCAAGGGCTAAGATTAGATCATAAGTTAACTTAGGAATTTTAATTTTTTCTCAAGTCTGACTTTAAGAAATAGTTAAATTAATATTCTACTAAAGTGGCAATATTTTGGGTTCTTCTACTAGTTAAATAAATTAATATTTTGCTAAAGTGGCAATATTTTGGGTTCTTCTACTAGCGTTAGCACCAAGGCAAGCAAAACCCTTTCTCTATTCCAATCAACAATCCCTAAGAAGGATGGAACTTGGTGAAAGTGCATTGATTACAAGTACTTGAATGAAATATCTCTCAAAAATAGGTACCCCTCCCAAACATAGATGACATACTTTGGTATGTACCCAACCATTATACTGTCATCAATAACTATACATTATGTCAGATATCTTTGAACATGCTGGAAAGCTGTTATACTTATATCAAATACCATATAGGGTGTTATTATTGACATTATAACGCTGAAGATAATCCAGAAGGTTTAAACCTTATAGGATAGTAGTCATTTGTAAAAATTTTCAGGAGTGCTAGTATATTCTTTGCCAAATTATTCTATGAAGACGTGCATGAGATGTTTCTAATAAATTCTCATGTACTTTTATCATGTGGTAGTAACCTTCGAATAGCCTGGAAATGGATTCACTGATATGTTGTCTTTGCTTTTGCCAATTGCATTTACCTGGAATCTTTAAATTTGCATTTCATATAAAGAAGAAATAACAGTTTCCTTGTGTTCTTCACCTAATAATAATACGATTTATCATTAATTCATAAGTGAAATGAAGATTATAACTCAGAAACATAGTACATGCAATGAACATTTTTTAAGATTCATGTAGACAACTCTATCAAACCATTATAATAATAGTACATAACAAATAAGAGAGAGATCCTTACCCTTTTTGGAGGAACAGAATCATTCGCAGAGATTCCTGGATTATTCTTGTCATCTTCTTTGCATTCGGAGCAAAGGAAATGTCTCATCTCTTTTGCTTCCTCTATAGTGACATGTACACACTCCGGATGAAACCTAGAGGCAGTTTATACAAATCATCAAAAGCGGGAATCAAATACATATACACATGCATACAATAGCATAGTGAACAGATTATAGTAAGCCACATTTGTCAAACTATGTGTTAACATAGAAAGTATAAAGAACTGTAGTAGGACTTCAGTTACAAAAAGTACACACTTCATAGGAATAAGCATCTTGTGACACCCTATTTTCTGTGTTTATTCAATTGAATGTAAATGATATGAAAAGCTGATGAGTAAGAAACCAAATTGTATGACACTGTTAAAGTTAGATTATTATAACAGGCAGATGATAATTATAGATGTACTTCAAGTTTAAACCCTTTTTTTTAAAATTACATGTCATATTTATCTTACTTTAACAGATAATTATTTTCTAGTATGGAAATGTGAACAATCAGTGACTTTAATGTAGCCACAAGCCTGAAACAAAGCACAGAATTTATACGCAGTTTTAGAACTGTAATAGTCACAATTTGGAACTCAAAATGTCAGAATATGGCATTGTAACAGGAACTCAAAATGTCAGAATATGGGCCCGTATGTGCATCTGATGCCAATGGACTTTCGGGGGGTTTGGGGATGATGTGGAACCCCAACTTCTATGAACCAAGGGCATACAATTCGTGTGCAGGTATCATACTGTCCGGATATAAGTTGGGGTCAAACCGGAGAATAAGGATTATCAATTCTTATGCACCTTATACTGGACGAAGAATCTATTGGGACCAGATGGCCAAATCTGGACTGTTAGGGCTGAATTCGCTCATCATCGCTGGGATCTAAACTTTTCATTGGGGCGGTCGGAGATATGGGGTATCAGGGCGTGGGGAGATGTATTAACTGCATATTTCATAGACATGATGAAGGCTCATGCACTGGTTGACATT
>APFE030782389.1:19439-44603 GCA_000404065.3 Pinus taeda
GAAATTTTTATACATTTCTATGATCTGATGATTCCATATCTCCTGGCGGCTGCTGAGGAATCTAAGATAAATGGGTTTATTCCGGGGGCCAACAATGCAGCATTTATTGCTCTCATTTCTAAGAAGAAAAATCCCCAACCTTTTGTAGATTTCAGGCCGATATCCCTCTGCAACACTGTGTATAAATTGATCTTTAAACTGATAGCTCGAAGGATGAAACCAATTCTGACTAAGCATATCACTGAGGAATAGTTCACTTTTATTGAGGGTAGATAGACCCAAGATGCAATTGGTATTATTCAGGGGATTCTGCACTCCATAAAAGCCAGGAATCTTAAGTCTTGCCTTCTCAAGGTGGATTTGACCAAGGCATATCACTGCATTGACTAGGAATTTCTTAAACTGATTTTTATCAAAGCAGGTATGTCCTCATCTAATATTTGTTGGATTATGGCTTGCATCAAAACCACGAATTTTGTTGTCTATCATAAATGGACTTCCTTCCCTTTTCTTCTCGGCACACAGAGGTTTGAGACAAGGTTGTGCTCTATCTCCATTGTTGCTTCTCGGCACACAGGGGTTTGAGGCAAGGTTGTGCTCTATCTTCATTGTTGTTCCTCATGGTTATTGACAGTCTGAGCAGAAAAGTGTGGGAGGCTAGAGTTCAGGGTATAATTTTTGGAGTTAGAGTATCTAGGCAGATTGACATCACTCACTTGATGTTCGTAGATGACCTCCTATTCCGAGGACAGGCTATCATTTCTGAATGGACAGCTATGCATAACATCATTAAATATTTTGGAGAGGCATCCAGACTATGTATGAATGGACCAAAATCTATTCTCATACATAATGGCATTGCCAGTACAAAGATTAAGGACATCAGTTTACTCTTTGGGGTTGGTATCAAATATATTGATAAAGGTATTACATACCTGGGTTTCAACCTGAAGCCTAATAAATACTGCAACAAAGATTGGGATTAGATAGTAGAGAGGTTCCACAAGAAGCTAGATTGTTGGAAACATAGATGGTTGACTATGGGAGGCAGAATGATCATGTTAAAAGCAATCCTACAAAATATAGCGGTATACTGGATGCACCTTTTTCTACTTGCTAGGGAGGTTACTAAAAAGATCCAATCCATCATGGGGTATTTTATTTGGGCCGGGACATTACTTTCAGGGAAGTTTAATTTGGTAAAAGGGTCTCTCATTGCTATACCCAATGAGGAAGGTGGATGGAGTATCATTGATCCTTCTGCCTTCAACATAGCACTGATCATTAAGAATATGTGGAGGGCAGCATCGGGCACTGGAATATGGCCCCATATCATCAAAGATAAGTATATGTATGGGCAATCTTTCACTACATGGATTTTTGGAGGGGCTAAGAAGAAAACTGTTTCATCATATATCTGGAAAAGTATGATGAAAAACATACACTAGCTGATGGGGTTTGTTCAATGGGAGGTAGGGGATGGATCCAAGATCAAGATTGGATTGGACACTATTAAAGGCTTGGTGGGAAACCACTCATTATCTTTTCGGATCCTTAATTTCCTTCATGATAAAGAGATTATCTTCTTAAAACAAATTTTCTTACATAATGATCATTGTATTGATCGACAATCATGGATTCGTGCTGGGGATATTCAGATGCCTGGGGAGTATGTTTGGGAATGGGAAGTATATATTGCTAATCTAAGAAATGCAGGTATCTCCCTTAATGACCAGGAGGACCAAATGACATGGGGGTTGCCTCAAAAAGGGACACCCATTGGTAAAAGATATATACAACAGAATACAATTGATAGAGAAGGGGAATCAGTTTCCTACATGGGTTCATGTTATATGGAAAGGGAAAATACCTAATAAAATCAAATGTTTCTGTTGGTTGGCTATCATGGATCAATTATTAACCTGAAACAACCTACAGCGTAGAGGGTACTCTGGCCTAGGGATCTGCCTCCTCTGCAAGAATAGCACTGAAGATAATGTTCATCTATTTTTGCACTGCCCTTATGCGAAAGCGCTTTGGGAGGGGGTATTGGACATTTTTGGTATTGTTCCACTACAGCGTTGTCCATCATTGAGGTGCTGTGTTAGGAGGTGGTTCAAAACTCATGATAGATACAAATTTCTACCTTTGTATCTTATTTGGTCCATCTGGCACAGTAGGAATGCACTTATATTTGAAAATAAATATCCGGCAGTGAGGGAGGATGTCATTAAAACCGCTGCATATTTCAAGGAATATGGACCATCCATCAATAATCCAAAACTTTCAAACGAAGAGACATTTGGCAAACATATCCAGTGGGTTTCTTCAATGGTGCATGCTGTAGGAGGAAATGCAGGTGTGGTGCCTACATAGTTATAGAACCAGGTAAATACTATCACTTTCGGTGGGAAGGGGGTCAAGGCACAAAACACAAAGGAGAGATCGTTGCACTACGGGGAGTACTGATTGCATCAAAATGGTTGGGAACACATTCAGATCTATGGTGATGCAAAAGGGAATCACAGACTAGGTAAAAGGACATAACAACTTCAATCCTCCTATATTAACCAATTGGATGAAGCACATCAGGATGCTGGTAAGCACTTATCATCATATCTATTTTGATCACATTTACAAGGAGCAGAACTGGACTGCAGATTTATTATCAAAGAGAGGAATAGATAAGGCACCTGGTAAGTTTTTCTTTTCTGCATATGAACAAGGAGCCATGACAAATATGGGCAGCATTAACTTTCTTAGAGCTAGGAGGCATGATGGCATCTCTTTTTTGACAATGTAAGGAACATCAATTATTTGGCTGTGGAGATCTCTCCTGTCAAATTTCTGAAGAGAGATATTTTTGTTTTTTGGACTATGGAAAAAGATCTTAGGTTATGGATTACTCTAGGAAAATAGGAGATATGGTAGTTACAACTATAATGTAAGGAAGATAAAAGGACCTTTTTGCAGACAGATTGAAAATCTATGAAAATTGTACTATCTGTTTTATTAATATAATTAAGAAGTTCTTTTTTCCTTTGAAAAAAAACAGTCAAAATCTGGTGCTGTGACAAACAGGGCCAAATAAGCACTCATCCCATGACATGCACACGTGCCAAGAGGGCAAACAGAAGACTGTATAGAGCTGTATGTAATCATACGGAATAGTTCCAAAACAGGACAGGACAGGCACACAACCTGAGGCATACTTAGCAATTCATAAAACAAAAATTGTGAATAAAAATCAAGGTGTTGTTGAGCGGATTTCATGGTGCACTCAGAACATGAACAATCATCTACATGTAGCAGATATTTTTCTCAACTCAAAGATAGAGATCACCGCAAATCTCCAAGACAAGGAAGAAAAGTGTGCATTACCATAGAATGTGCAGATATGCAATAGTATAGGCGGAATAGAAGCCTGAGGTGTAGAAGCCCAATAGAACTAGAATTTGTGGGAAAATATCTGACTGTGAATGCACAGTAGCAAAAAGGCATCTGCTAGAAAGACATGCACAAACACAAAATTCTTAAGGGACTACACAGAAATAACCCTAATTCCTCTTGTCAGTGTAACCATATCCACGGTATAAGTGTATAGGAGACCCAGGACTCAAGAGAGCAAAGGCAACCCAAAAGTATCCCAAAACAGTAACTTTAAACTTATTGCAATGAATTTTCTAATTGAATTCGATTCTATAGTGTGCACAGGTTGCAAAAGATTTTCTGGGCAGAGGATTTTGGGTAATGTTGGAACTTGGAAATTAGACTTTTAATTGTGTATGGACAATAATGGTCGGCAAGTTGAGGTGATGAGTTGGTGGTTGTAAAATTCTGAAGTGAATCCCTTGGGTGGAAAATAAGTCTGCAAAAGTGTAATAGTGTATTGGAGATACAGTCAAATATCCATGAGTAACTTGGAAGAAGGATGCCAATTTTTGGTTGTAGAGAAGCCTTAAAGGAGTGATAAGAGCAGCAAAATGTGTGTGGCAGTGATGTTTCATGGGAAGAAGAAGCTGGAAGATTGGAGAAGAGAAGATATTAGGTGTTTACAACTAAATTTTTCATCTCATGCGAAGTTTCTAAAATGAATAGAGTTGGAATTTTGGTTGCTGTCTACGTAAAGAAAATCTGGGAAGCACATATTGGTGCTTAGCAGACCAGCATCCATTAGGATGTGATATCAAAGTACAAGAGGAGCAGGGACAATGAAAGAACATGTTATTTCCAGAAGGATGGGAAAGAAATGTTGTCAAGGAAACCATAAGACTACACAAATATAATGTGGGAAAATAATGCCAGGGAGAGAAATCAGAGCTGGAGGTGAGAGAAAGTTCTAGGAGGCAGCCAAAATGATGGTCATTTTCTTTTAAAAGAAGAAAATAAGATCTTATTTTGGGATTCAATTGGTACTTTTTTATTCTTCTTAAAGATTGCAAACCTGCAAAGTTCATATTCACATAACCATGGCCAGTAGAGACATGTCAGTGTTTTCAGATGTGGGATGAATTATGATTGTTGATATTTTGACATGGGAATCTCATAACATATGATGAATAGAAAGGACCGGTATCTTCCCCTTGTTGAAACTAAGTCCACTATAGAGACATGTAAACAAGACAAAGTCACAAAACTCATTCCATGTGGCTGAAGGGCATAGGATGTACAAATGCAAATAAGTAGAACTTTGTTTTGTGTTTACCAAATTGTACAGCTAAATTTGCATGTAGAAGTATATTTCGCAAGAATAGAAAATTTATCAGAATGGAACCAACCAAGAGTCAGCTACAACTGAACCAAAACTCGACTGAAATCGGATGAAAAGTTAGGTTGAACAACTGGTTGACTAAAAGTACTAAAAAAAATGAAAATTTTAAAACATATGTATATATTCATGTGCATTAATGTGACACCTAATATGCAAAGTTTGTTCACGCATATCGCATGATGTTTCAGTTTTTGGGGATGATGGCACACATGTGGGAGCCAGTTCTTTTAGGGCCACTGGAAATTAGAATTATCTGAACTAGATGAACTGGTCAGCTAGACTATATAAACTGACGGGAACTGACTAACCAGTCTGTTACAGAAACCACATTAGCCCCTCTTCTATGTGACAGTCTGGGATATCCAAATTCAGTCCGCTCCTACCAACAACCATAAAAGTACAAAGATAACAGAAAGATTTTAGTTTCAGGAGTGAAAGAGAAAGGGTTGTAAAAGTGTACGAATATGGCAATGAAGAATTCAAAGGGAGCAAAAGAGATATCAATGTTGATGTAGCAAATTTTTAGGAAATGATGAGCAAAAGAGATATCAATGTTGGTTCACTTTTTTCTTTTTGTTTAGTTAGATCCTTGGAGTTTGATCTGGCTACTTTCACGAATGTCTTAATGGTATATTTTATCACTAACTATTCTATGTCCCATGGGCATCAATGTTGTTCACTTTATTATCAAAAGTATTTCCATTTGTGTTTTGTACATCTCACTTTTAAAAAGACTAGATTTGGTTGTTGCTCTGCTCACAATTCAAGATAGAATGGGAAATATGCAGTACATCATTTAAATGGAGTAGCACAAGGAGGTTGTTGCCACTAGTAGAGCTTAGAGAACAAGAAGATTGCTGGACCTTATGCATGAAAATATTGGTGATACAATGATCACACCATCATTACTCGGAGATAGAAATGTTGCACTTCTTGGTGATGAATTTCATGGAATTTATGGGCTTCTTTCTTAAAAAATAGTCAAATGCTTTAGAGTATTTGATGAAATTCAATGTCATCGTAGAAGAATATTTTTTAGAAGATAAACATGCTCTAATAAAATAGTGGAGGAGAGTTCAAGATTTTTGCTGATTTTGTAAGAGTGAGAGAGTTCAAAAACACAAAGGTGTTGGTAAAAACAAGAGTAATGGAAATGAAGAAGAATATGCCACAAGGAGAATCAATTCAAGATATACATTGCATAATAGTGATACTCAAGGAGACGTGGTCTCGAAAGAAACCAATGGTAAGCCATTTTATAATCTTTTTATCAGTTGCTAATTAATCGCCACTGGAAGAAATTATTGTTTCTTGGATACCTAAACCAAACAAAAACATATAGTGTTTCTGAATCTTTGCATAAATCATTTAGTTGTAATTAGGGTTGTGCGAATCAATGAAAGTTTAGATATAATGGTTGATGATAGTAGTTTTTAAGATGAAAATCAATTGATTGACAAGAAAGAAAAATGAAATTTTTTGTACAATGTGATGTTGTGTAAGTAGTACAAGAGGTAGGAAATCCAAAGAATGCAAAGTTTTTTATTCAAATGATGTGATAGAAAAATGTAAGAGAGGAAATGGAAGGAATAGTCTCTAAGGAACAAGAGGTCAACAGAATCCTCACATCTTGGGTTGATATGCTCCACACTCTCAAAGACAATCTGGTCATGGCTTGGAATCAACTAAATCGACAAATTGATTAGCATAGCTCCAAACACCATTTTGAAGGGGAGAATCCTATGTTCCTTTGTCTACATCCTTATAAGCAAGCCTACCTCAAAAATAACCACCAATAGAATTTTGATCCAATGTTTTATGGCCACTATAAGGTCCTCAAACACATAAGAGCAATGCTTTACAAATTATAACTCTAAACCACTTTAAAATTCATCCAATCTTTCATGTCTCTTTCTTAAAGAAAGTCGTTGTATCTAATTGCCATGTTCAACCTACACTTCGAGAACTATATGAAGAAGGCTCCATTTGGTTGCAACTATAGGTCATCCTCAACAAAAGAGAGCATCGTCTCTACCACCACAATTTCCAAGAGATCCTAATACAATATAAGGATATATAGTCTGAGGACAAGAACTAGTAGGTATCTTATAATTATTCCCTCATCTCCAACACCTTTGGAGCTAGTTATCTATTGATTTGTCACTCTACTTTAGAAACCATTGTCTATTGTCTAGGCCTTTGTTTGTGCTGCAACCTATTTTTTCAATTAATTGTTCTAAATTTATTAATCTATCAATTTTTCCATCTTGTCTTATCTTATGCCAATTAATGAATATTCTAAGGAGATTGAGGATTCAAAGGAGTTATCTACCATAATATCATCCACAATATCTTCACCATTATGCTCTCTAATCACCCAAAATCCTAGATATATTGGATCAAGATGTTTAATTCTAATGGGCATTGAACACGAGAATAGCCTTGGCATCAATGTGTGGCAAGAGCAATCAGTAGTTGGGGAAAAAGCACAAGAGGCACGAAACGAGTCTATGCACCATGCACATAGCCTATATCATCAAGTTTATCTACTTGTTATTGCTGAAGTAAACAGTGGTGAACTTCACATGCTTCTCTAGGTGTAAGTTGACCATATTGGTTAGGAAGTGATCCAAGATATGTGCTAAAGCAAGACGCTCATGGAAATATTGATTTATGATTCTATGTAACCAATGCATTTGTGTGCATTCTATGCACCTTTATATTGTAGTTACTACCTCACAAGTATTTGCAGGCCAACCTATGAACTCAAGTAGTGTGACTTTGAGAATTTGACACTATATTTATACTCATGATTACTAAGGACAAGAAAATAAAGTGTGATTCTTATATCTTATTGTGTTATATGTGAACATTATTTAGACCATAATAATATTTTTACCAACTTCTCAATGTCCCCTACATACAATCATGTTTTCGCATATAAGGACTTTGGCTAAGTACATCTTAAGATGTGTTTTCCATGATATATCTTAGTTATAAAATATACTAATCAACAATGTATTGTCCACCAAAAGGGACACCTTTGATCAATTGTTCATTAGAATGGCACTAGGTTAAAGCAGTAATTGTTGCTCCATTGGGTTACATGTGTGCCTATTCAAGAGAAAGTAGAGGATCAAGTATGGCAATGCCCCCAATGGAAAAGGGTAGGTTTGTGCCAATATGTTGTCCTTTATCCAAAAGGAAGAATATGATCAAGAGAGTAAAGAAGGAATATTTCATCCTACTTAAAGTCCATGTGGGTGTCAAGAAGGTAAGAAAGAAGTCTAAATGGTTGCAACATAGTGGGGTTGTTTGGTAGAGACATCTAATTGGACAATAGAGTCCTCTACATGGTGGATTGAAGAAATAGGAATAATTAAATCGTAAGCATATATTGTGTGTGGGGTAGGTGTTCATCTATTGCTGTTCAAAGTGGATTGGATCCTAAGTAGACTATGAAGAAGTCACTAGAGGGTTGTGGTAAAAGGGATTAGTAAAAGATAATTGTGACTGAGTGACCATCATCTCCAACAAGATATTCACAATGTTGGTCTATTATGGAATGGCGGCGTAAATGTGCTCCTCTACAACTCAAGTGGGTGACGACTCTTCTTTTTCTAGGGATGTGGAGGCTTAAATATTTTCGCACTTTCATAATTTTCATTTTCTTTAATAACCTAATGCATCATGCTTCACTCACTAATCATAATCTAGTTGTTGCTCAAGTGGTAGATCTGTATAGGGCCACCTAGCTATCTAGCCCTAAGTCTATTAAAAGGCAAATATTGATGGAGTCAAGGGCCATTTCTTTGGCAATACTAGGTCACAATCTCAAGTTCGAAGATATGTCTAACCTTTTATTTTGCATCTTGTCCAAAGCATAAGGCACTAGCCACAAAAAAATAAACTTACTCGATTGATACTTTTAATTTGAGTCAAAGAGCAACACTATCATTCTCTTAAAACTTTTGGCATGTGATTTTGTTGTGAGGTATTTTGATGCAGTCATTCTAGACCTTTGTGAGTTGGCATTGATACATAGTTCATCTAACTTTCTAGCTAAACCAAGAAATATTTAATGACCGTGACCATGATCATGTTGAAGTGTGATCCAGTGATCATGAATTATTAGATGAGGTGGTGAATGACATGTTGATGACAATGAGATCCCCTATTACTAACTAGTTGAGGTGCTCATCAATATCTATTATTGATGTTTGTGTAAAAGAAATATGCAACTATTAGAGCATCATATTGCATCATGGCCATAACTTCTAGCCATTTGATGAAGGTATCAATGATAATATTAATGCAACATTTTTAGCAAGATAAAATAGGAAGGGGTCTTGAGATGTCCATGACCGGTTCATAAACATTATTGGAAAGGTTAGCATGCAATGGAATTGTAGTCATGATTTTGTATTCACCTTATAAAGTGGCATGAGTCACATTTTTGGATGTACTTGTTAGTGTCAACCATCTTGGAACCTTGTAAGAAATTGGAGGCTAGTTAATAAGATGCATTATGTAGTTATTTAGATACACTATAACCACCAATAAGATCTTAGAAACCTAATACAAGAATATAACTCTTCTCATGATCTCATATAGTCCATTCCTATATAGTATATTTGCATTGATTTGGTGGAACCTATGGTTTTGGGTGTAAATTCTCCTTATAAAAATGTGTATTCTACCATGTGAAAGGAGCTAATCATTAATAAGGTCTATTAAAGAGTGGAATTATTTGGGCAAATAGAGTTGACATTTTCCACCATGATCACATAGATCCATCTTATATGGATGATCATGGGGTGTGGTTCCATAAATTGAATGTTTGATTTTCCACCTAATCCTATATATAAATGGTCTTATAGATCGATCTAGCACATCATCTTACATGGAGCTATGTTCATTGTGCTTAAATGCTAATAGTGCCTATTGACTCCACCATCACTTTTGAAATCTCTATTATACACCTTTTTTTTACCTCGTCCAATAGGGTAATAGACCTGTCTAAATCTTGATCTAAGTGTTATTATAATAATAATAATAATAATTAATTAAATAATCATTAGTTATTGAAAAGGCATGTTTTGAAGAACATGATCATTCATGAAGGGGCACCTGCCTAGGGATATAAGTGGGCCCTCATTTGTAATCATATATCATCTCACATCTTTTATGCAATAAACATTTTTATATGTAAACATTACTTGTCCTATCATGGATATTTATATATTCCAAATATTCTGAATATGTCTGTTGCATATATGAACTTTGTTCGTTACATTGGTATTAGATTCACGTTTTACGATCCATAACTTTGGCCATCAAGTTCATTGCTATTGGAATTGAGGCTTTAGCCACACAAATTTTAGAGGTTCTCTATTCTTCGATAATATATATATATATATAATATATATATATATATAATATATAAACAAAAAGAAAAATGGCCTTAGGCGCTATAAAATATATATTTTTTAAAAATTAAAAAATTATTAAAAAAAGTAGAATAAATTTGAGAACTCTATTGTAGTTGTAATAATAATAAAGTAAAAAAAAAAAAAAAAACAACGCTGACCTTGGCTAGTCAATTCCCTACCACCATCACCACATTGTTAACCACATCCCCCATGCAGTGGCCAACCACTACCACCAGTCCCATTAGCCAACAACTAGTCCACCCATTATGTTAGGTAGCTACTTTGTTCATATGATTGTTTTGCTGCCATTGAAACCCTAGCAACCGACTATCTTTTGTGTCTTTTTTCCCCTACAATCAATCACTACTGAATCTGCCAACTCCAATTGCCCTTGAAATTCATGCCATTATGAATTCAACCTCACCAATTTGTGTTGTAATTTCTTTATAACCACCACCCCTATTTTTAAAATATTTAACCTTTGAGATATACTAAAGGGTTGAATTAACATTTATTAAAGAGTTAAGTATTGAGTTAAAAGGGTTTGTTATATATATTAATATATATATATAATGACTTATATACTTATTATAAATGTATAAACATATGAATTTCTATATACTTTTATAAACCTAATAATTCATTATAATTAAATATATTAAATATATAATATATATATATATATATATATATATATATATATATATATATATAATATATATAGATTCATAATGTTTATACATTTAGAAAACTATAAAAGTTCCATTAAAAGTTGTGGAGTATTGTGCAAATAGAAAAGGGACTTGCGTAATTAAATATAAGAAAAGAAGGGGTAGTTTAAATTTTAAGCTGATTGAAAGATTTCTAAGTTGAAATTCAAAGTTGTAATAAAATAATATAAATATTAAAAAATATTATTATAATATTTATAAAAAAGGTTTTTCATATTGAGAATATACAAATTTTTTAGTCAAAGTATTGTTTGACGTAAAATTTATCAATGAAACAAGATAGCGTTATTCGTTGATGAATTAGGAATGAATCATAATTCCACGTTTTGGACCAGATGTTTGTTTTGTAAAACAAAATTTGAGTATTCGTTGGTTTTTAAAAATTTCACAACATTTTTTCGAACATGTTGGAAATTGTTTACTTTGGAAGAATATCAAGGTAGTACATAAACACAAACTAAAATATTAAAGGAAGAACGTGCAAATCTTCAACAAAAGAATGAAACATCATGAAAGAAATATAAAGATCTCGAAGATCAGTGTTATGAAAAATCAACCGAAAATAACAAAGAAATTTTGCATCTAAGGGACAATAGTCAAAAATTACTTGCGAAGGTCAAGAAGTCCAAAGCTACAAAGAAAATATTAGAAGAAGAAAAGGAATTTCGAGAATAAATTCAACGAGAATCTATCAAAAAAGGAAGAAGAAAATTTGCGCTTAAAAAACCTTAAAAGTTATTAGAACAAATCAAAGATGAAAAACACTGAAAATAAGGTTGATTAAAAACAAATTAGAAGAATTTATCACGAAAGAAGCGTCAAAGTTTCCAAATTTAGTAGTTCAAGTTGAAGAAAAATGAACGAATACCAATGGACCAATCAATATCATAGCTTCAAAAGATGACAAACCAGTTGAAGTAAAAACATATTCATATGTTGTAGTTCAAACAACAGAATTTTCAAGTGAATATCCAACATTTAACCAAGCGATTTTAGTACGTGAAGAGAATTAGATACCTTAACTAAACCAAGAGATCACCACAAACAAGGTAAGGGGAAATCAGATCACAAGAACTCCTTATCGAAACCCAACTCATAAAATCAAACTTCTTAACCAGTTTGCATATCCACCATATCAGAAAAAACTAACATATGTTTACAAGAATATTGATGCCAACACAATTCAATCTTATGATAAAAAATCATCTAAAGCATCCAGTAGCCACAACATTCCACAAAGTATTGATTTAGGATGGTAAGATCCCTTCTCAATTTGACAATTTTGTTTATTGCTTACAGGATCATATCATTTTATATCATCAAAGATGACAACTCGAAGAATTCTGAAAAATGCAAATAGGTTACAAGACAAAGAAACAAATGACATGCCTTATAAGTTATCAGTAATAAACTTTGAGGACGGATATTTTCTGAGAGAGATGCTATGAATAAAATATATAAAAATAATATAAATAATCATAATCATAATAATAATTAATTAAATATACATTAGTTACTGAAGAGCCATGTCTTAAAGGACACAATCATTCACGAAGGGACACCTACCTAGGTATTCAAGTGGGCCCTCATTTGTAATCATATATCATCTCATATCTCTTATACAATCAACATTTTTATATGTAGACATTACTTGTACTATCATTGATATTTACATATTCCAAATATTTTGAATATGTTTGTTGCATATACAAATCCTATTCATTACACTAGGCTTCACAGAGTGAAATGAATTCCATGAAGTTAATAGTTTTGGTGTAGCTACATTCTTTGTGCAATTTTTATGGGCGTGACAATGGGATTGATAAAGTTGCAATGTTCTTGTTTGTTGTTCCTTGACCTTGTGTGCCCTAGTTCCTTTGCAAAAAATTGAGCAATTTGTACTAATTATTCATATTGTATAGCCTAATGTCATTTTTAAGTGAACTATGGTGTGAAATAACATTATTGCACAGGGACTTTACTGCGGGAGAAATACCATACCATGTGCATTCACATTTGGGGATATATATTGAGGAAAAAAATACATAATAGATTGAGAATATAACATGGGGTAGAGGGTTTTTATATTGGTAGGTATAGAAAATATAGCTTAAAGTTAATGAAAAAATAGATACCTACAATATATATAGTGACAGTAGGGGTATTTTAAATTGGGAAAGTGTATTGGGTTTGTATTGGTAATATGATTTTTAGAGGTATTTTGCAATATGTATTTAAATTAAGGGTATTTTTTAGTATGCTACAAACACACATGATATGTCCGAGCTTCATTGAGTGAAGCCCCCATTCATTATTAGTTTTGTACAAAGTGAAGGTGGATATCATTGCTTGGTCATATTATGTTTTCTATCTAGCAATTGAATTTGAGCTATATACCATAATGATAGCCACATATGTAATCAATTGGGCCATTACTTATCCACTAACTATGGACTCTACTACTTGTGCATAAACAATATCTTGAATGCATTGATTAACTAAATATATATCATCAGTATAGTTTTCTAACACGAATAACTATTTCTTTAACAAATTGACCCAAGAGTTTCCTTATGCAGAAAATAGTAACAACTACCAAAGTAGATATCCTAAGCTACAAATGAAGTATAAACCTAAAGCAATGTGTTGAACTTAAGATTTTTGTGCATGGTAAACAAAAGGTTTGATTGGAGGAGGATATCTATTGTTTACCGGTTATATACTTTGGGCTATGTAAATTACATTGTAGTAATCAAGTAAGGGTGGATTGATTGGATGAGTAAAAATGAAGTTGCCTTAATTATTTGTGACAAGTGTGGATTTAAGTAGTATCAATTGTAATTAAATATGTGTGGCATTGACAACTAATATACATTAGTGTGGGATGTTGTATTCAAATTCTTGAAAACAAATCAAGACCTAATCCATCCTATGGTATTAAATGTATAGATTAGAGGATAGATCAAGAACAATAATTATGAGGATAACTTAAACAAATGGTGAAGTTTTGTTAGTAGTGGATTGATTGTGTGGAGAATCAATCAACCAAGAAGGAAGATTAGTGGCATACTTGGACTACTTTCACATTAGGAGATCATGGGCACTAGAATAGTTGATAGAGGATCGCTATCTGAAAATTGAAACCTATCATGGATTTGCAACAAAGCTTCTTGATATCGAATTCTTTGATATCTATTAAAGCCTCTACACATTGAGGTCAATTTGTAGAAGAGTCAACTATGGAGTGGACTAAGTGTCATCATCATATCAAACAATAGTATTTCTCTTTTTATAAGTTTGTTATCTACCTTTTTTCCCTGATTTGTATGCTAAACATCCTTTGTAGAATTGTGCATTGGAATTTGTTGGAGATAATTACTCCCAATTACACTCAGTTAGCACGCAGTAGGCAGTTTATATACAATATAAATATAGGATGTTTCATCCATGCTAGAGTCCTAGTCTAGGCAGTGTTAGTCATGCATGTGTGAGCTAAGACTAACATATCTATTCTTAGTGGTTTTGAGTCTATTAAATTATGTTAGCTTCACGCAATTGAATCAATGCAATTTACTAAGCAACAACTCATACCATATTGTATTATTTCATGGTTTCTTCCTTTGTCCATCTATCAAATTGGTGTCAGAGCTAGAGCATTTGAGTAGCCCAAACATTAGTAGGTTGCAATCATAGTCTGTAGAGTCGCACCTAGAGAGAAATTTCTTTGTTTATTATTTGTAATTGAAGGAGTCGTGAGTAGTCTTTTTTGAGATCCACCACAACCATCGTTATCAGAGCCAGTTATCCATTGTCAATCGAGTAGTCATTCCCTTATGGTTTGTTAAGGTGTAGTAGTGAGCCAATGGCTTCCATTGTAGGCATCCATCCATTATCTACAGGCCAATTTGTGGAGATGTCGTGAGGCACCATATCAAGAAGCTTATGTGAGCCCTAGCCGTCATCATAAGTCACCATTGTGAGCTAGGAAGATTCAAGTTAATACCATGATATCCTTTGGAAGTAGCTTATTTTTGGGAAAATTAATGCACTTCTCTAACCGAAAAAATAGTTCTTTTAAGGTTGTGTAAGGCTTTTTTTAACATGGCGAGGATTTTTTTTTTTACGAAGAGATTCTTTTTTCTAAGATTTTTTTTTTAAAGTTTTGTGTAAGAAAAATAAAAGGGTCCATTTCAAAAATGAAAGCTAAGAGTTTTTTTTTTTTTTTCTTTTAAGATTTATTTAAAAGGAGTTTTTTTAACGAGTGTATAAAAAAATTCATATATATTTGGTGGAGATATTTTTAAAAGTGATTTTGATTTGTTGAATCACAAGAAACAAAAATCAAAAGGTTTTTCAATCTTTTTTTTTAAATGAAACAATTTTTGGAAATTAAAAAAAAATATGGCTTTATGTGGGAGTCTTTCCCAACTATCATTTCCAGTTCTAGTAGGGAAATACTATGAAGTTTGGACCATTAAGATACATGCTTGGTTACATTCCAGTGATGTGTGGGAAGTTTTAGTCCATGGCTATATACAACTAGCTAATGAGGCAACTGAACAAGCTTTGACAACCACACAAAATGATCAAATCATAATCAACAGGAAAAGGGATACCATAGCACTTTTTGTCATCCAAAATGGCGTGGATGTGACTATATTTCCCAATATATCAACAAGAAATACCTCCAAGATAACATGGGACATCTTAGAAACTAATTATCAAGGAATTATGAGGTGAAGACAATGAAGTTGTAGATGAGTATGAATTTTGAGAATTTGAAGATGAAAGAGACAGAATTTGTGGACCATCACATGATCCAAGTTATAAACATTGCCAATCAACTAAGGATGAATGGTGAAGATATTTCAAATCATAAAGTGGTAGAGAAGTTTCTCAGAACCTTGCCTAAGAAATTTGATCTCGTGGTTGCAACCATTAAAGAGTCTAAAGACTTGTCACATCTATCTAGAGATGAACTATTGTGATCCCTTTTATCCCATGAATCTTGAATAAACAAGCATGAAGAATCTTTGGAAAACACATTCAAAGCATAAGTTTTTATCTCACAAGGAAGAGGATGATAAAGATCAAGAGGTAGGGGTAGGAAAATAGAAGCAACAATCAAACTGATGATTTAGAACATGTAAAGAGATTAGATCAAAATCCTCATAGTTCAAGGGCGATAGAATTTCACAATCAAATAAATGGTATGAAAAAACAAATAATAAGTGTTATTATTGTAATAATATGGGCCATTATGCACATGAATGGAGAAAGAATAAAGTTGATGTTAACATAAAATGTGCAAACTATTCTTTTTGAGAAGTGTGAAGAATCATTATTCCTTACGTGTAATGTTGTTCAAGCATTATCTAATTACATATGGCTTATGTATAGTAGATGTAGTAATTATATGAAAAGAAAGAGAAGCATATTATAAACATGAATGATTCAATCGGGATTGATATCAAGTTGGGGTTGGATAACATTATAAAAGTTATGGGAAAAGGAACAGTTAAAATCCTTAAGAAAAAATATTAGAAAAGGCACATACCAAATGTGTACTATGCTCTAGGTTTGCAACATAATCTTCTTGGTGTTGGCCAACTTACTAAATAATGGTATAATATAGTTTTTAAAGGAGGCGATTGCTTCATATATGATAGACCTCCTAGTAAGATGTTGATTTCCAAAGTAAAGATGATAAAGAATAAGATGTATCTTCTTGCCATGAAGTATGATAGACATGATTACTCATTTGCCCAAAAACATATCCTTGGATGATTTTTGGTTATGACACTTCATATTTGGTCATCTAAATTTTTGTGGCCTTAGGCTATTGCAACAATAGAAGATGGTTGAGGGGTTTTCTACCATTCAAGATCCATCTATTTCATGTAAGATTTGCATTCTAGCAAAGCAACACAAGGAAAAATTTCCTAGGGGAGTGTCTTATAGAGGAAAGGAACCTTTGGAGTTGGTTCATATAGATCATGTGGTCTAATGAGGATGTAGTCACTTTGAGGAAGTTATTACTTCCTAACCTTCATAAATGATTATAGTAGAAAGACACTGGGGTATTTATTCACAAAGAAGTTTGAAACTTTTGACAAGTTTCGAGAATTTAAGGAAATGTCAGAGAAGCAAAGTGGTCATCAGATCAAAGTGTTATGATAAGATATAGGAGGCGAGTATGAATCAAAATATTTTCGTAAATTTTGCATGTATCATGGGATCAAAAGACAATTTACAACAAAGGGACACATTGCAACAAAATGGTGTAGTCGGATGGAAGACTAAAACCATCATGAATATAGCTATAAGTAGGTTGAAGGAAATTTTTTTATCAAATGAGTTTTGGAGGGAAGAAGTAGCTTAGTTAGGTTATGTTTTGAATATTTATTCCACTAAAAGTCTAAAGAACAAAGTTCCACAAGAAGCATGCATAGGTATAAGTTGTAGTGCAGCACACTTTAGGGTATTTGGTTGTGTGTCATTTGCTCATGTCCCTAAGGATTTGATAAAAAATCTAGATGATAGAAGTGAGGAGTGAATTTATATTGGGTATATTGATCATTCCGAGCAATATAAGTAGTGCAACCTAATAACAAAGAAGTTGATAGTTAACAAAGATGTTGAATTTAAAGAAAATGAAGCATGGGATGGAAACGTTGATAAATCTATAATAGTTAGAGCAACAATACCTCAAGTAGAAGATGATGCATATGAATAGGTTGTATAAGAATATTCATAAATCAAATCATCAATAATAAATACCCCAACAAGAACTCCAAGACATTATATTCAAGGCGAGTCATTTTCCCAAACAACTTAGTCTACTCCTACTACTCAATCAAGTAGTGAATTTGATTCCTTAAGGCCTAGAAAGACCAAAAGTTTGAGAGATATTTGTGAAGACTTAGATGTGAATTCAAAATTTTCATTATTTATTTGTCAACCAACATGTTTTGAAGAGGCAATGAAAGATGAAAATTGGGTCAAAGCAATGGATGAAGAGATGAATTCCATAAAGAAAAATGATACATGGGATCTAGTAGAATTACTAGAAGATAAAGATTGCATAGATGTTAAATGGGTTTACGAAACAAATCTCAATGAGAAAGGAGAAATAGAAAAGTACAAGGCTAGATTGGTAGCAAGAGGAATTGCACAACAACTTGGGGTGGATTATGGTGAGACCTTTGCAACAGTTGTGATATTAGATAAACCTAGAGCTATATTAGTCGTATCAACACATAACATATGGAAATTTTACCATATGGATGTAAAATGAACATTCTCAAATAGAATTTTGGAAAAAGAAGTATATATGCAACAACCACTAGGATATGAGATAAAAGGTCATGAAAATAAAGTCTATAGGTTGAAGAAATCTCTCTATGGACTTAAGCAAGCTCTTAGAGCTTGGTATAGTAGGATTGATTTGTATCTGACCAGTAGTGGATTTAGTAAAAGTAGCAATGAGCCTACATTGTATAAAAATGTGAATAAGAAAAAGATGAATTCTATGTTTTATTATATGTTGATGATATGATATTCACAAGGAATCTATCAATGGACACGTTTAAATTAACTATGAAGTAAGAGTTTGAAATGACTAATTTGAGGTTCATGATATTCTTTCTTGGTATTGAAGTCACTCAATCAGATTCGGGTATTTTTGTGTTTTAAGCAAGGTATGCCATGGATGTGTTGAAGAGGTTCAAGATGACGAATTGTAAACCAGCACCAACTCCAATTGCAATAGGAAAAATGCTCAACAAAGAAGATATAAGATCCAATGTAGATCCAAATCTATTCAAGAGTTTGGTTCGTAGTCTTATGTATCTTACTTCCACTAGACCAGAGATTATGTATGCAATTAGTTTTATTTACAAGTTCACATAGTCTAAAAAAGACTCACACTAGCAAGCAGGAAAAATATTTCTGAGATATATTATTGGAACAATAGGATATGGCATATTATACTCCAAAATTAATAGTGATATTTTAGTTGGATACACTAATTGTGACTTTGCAAGTAGCATGGATGATAGGAAGAGTACTTCAATATACATTTCCATATTGGTTTAGGTGTGATTTCATGGGCATCCAAGAAGCAACCCATGGTGACTATCTCATTAATGGAAGAAAAGTGTGTAGCAACAACATCAACAACTTGTCAAGTAGTTTGGTTGCGCAAAGTATTGGATGATCTACAACAAAAACAAGAGTGGCCAACTACAATGTATTGTGACAACAAATTAGTAGTAGCATTGTCAAAGAACCATGTCTTCCATCATAAAAGAAAACATAGTGATATGAGATATCACTTCATTAGGGAACATGTAAAAAATGGAGCAATCCATTTGGAATCTTGTAAATCAAAAGAAAAATTGGCTAACATATGCACAAAGCCATTGACAAGATATGTGTTTGAGTTTTTTAGAGAAAACTTAGGTGTTGTTAGCCTAGTTGAGACTTAAACTAGTAGGCATTAGTGGCCTAAATTAAGGGGGAGCGTTGGAGATGATTACTCCCAATTATACTTAGTCAATACATAGTTTTAGGGAGTTTACATACAATCTAAATATAGGATGTGTCACTCATGCTAGAGTTCTAATATAGGAAGTACCATTAATGCATGAGTGAGCTAAGATTAACATATCTATTCTTAGAGTTTTTTTATCTATTTAATTATGTAACTTCAAACAATTGAATTAATGTAGTTTACTAAGTAGCAGCTCATACAGATTGTGTTATTTTGTGGTTTCTTCCTCAGTTCATTTATAAGAAGTATGAAGGCCAACATTCAGTACTTGGTGTATTCACCTTTTACGTTACATTGTTTGGAAAAATAGTTTATTTAGAGTTACTATAACATATTTTGTATTTGTTGCTTCTTGAAGTAGCAAGGCAAAGATACAAATCCTCATAAGGTTGATCATTTTTTTGGAAATTTGGACGTTCGAATGTTTCAAACATTTGAGAGATATCATTGTTGTTGAAGTTATATCTTTGTTTTAGGAATTTGGATCATTTAATACAACACTTTTTATCGTTGAGTTAATGCCCATTTGATAGAAGAACACATAGTGGTTATGCCAATGTTCTAGACCAATGTTCTATCTCTTTCTTACATTACCCTTTGGTATGAAAATATTACTTTGGCATTTGTTTTGTTTAGGAATTGAAGGAATACCATACAATTGTTTCTATGTATGCTACTCATTGTATGCAATGTCTTTGTTGTATACGTATAGACCATAATTACATTATGGTTTGGAGGATATATTAATATCCCTTGGTTGTCTGAATTTGAAGGTATCCCATTGTTTTTGCTGTGTTGTTTATAATTAAACAACCAAGGAACTATCCTTGGGAATTTATGGAGTGATGAAGTTTTAAATCCTATTTAAATATGGGTGCATTTGAATTGTTTTAAATAAATTGAAGGGATCCCATGATTTCCTTCACACATAAATGATTGCCTTGCAAAATATTGTAGCTCAAAGAGAATGGAGGATAGAAGAATGAGATCATGGGGTTGGAGAAAGTCAATACACAGTTGGAGAATGAGGTTTCCTTCTTACAAGACTCTATTGATAAGCTTGATGAGGAAGTCACTCCCCTCCCAACACGTAAGTCTATTTATTTTCTGAATATCGGTATCTAAAAAAGGATCATAAATTTTATTGTTGTTGAAGACAAAGAAAGATGAGACTATTCAAGATTACAAGATTACAAACAAGGTCTTGAACTAAAAGTTACTCGACTTCAAATTGTTGTAAAGAAGTCTATCTTTGAGAAGTTTGGTGGTGTGTTTGAAAACCTCTCCGAGAATACTTCTATTGATGATGATGGATATATTTATGTTCCTTGTAGCCTTGTTGATTGTAAGAAGGATGATGGAATGACACCTCCCCGTTCCTTGTTATTTGATACTTTTGTGTATTCTCCTATCTTTGAGAAGTATACAAGCATATGATCATGATTATTGAATAAGATGGGATATACAAGAGGTTGGCTTAGGAAGAGTGTGCTAGTTAATGTTGCTCCTCAACTAAGACAACCTAGAACATGTGTTATGCATGATTGGAGTTCACTGACAAATAGAGTTAGCTCTATATTGACTATTATCTTCTTTGTTGTAGGTGGATATCATATGACTAAGTTGTAAGAAGATCAACTGAATTCTAATGGATTCATTAAGTCAAATTGGTGGATAATTATATGTTAGATATGGAAGCTATTAATTCAGATGACAATGGTATATGTATATGGTTGTCCTAAACCTTTGATTAAGTAGAGATTTGAGGCTCTTATATTCCTATTGATCCATTTAAGTGGTCAACTGAGGTTCAACTAGTTGTATCAATCAACTAAGTTTTGAGTGAATATTTTGTTAGATGGTGATGTGTTTGATATGTTTTGAGTATGATTTGTTATGCACTATCACATTTCATTGATCTCCCATTGTATTTAAGGGGATATGTTATTAATAGTTATTTACGAGTAAACCTAAATTGATGTTGTTGCTAGCAATTTGTCAATTTCAACTTTTACTATATTTTGGAGATGATAAGGGATTAAAGGTGGAGGTTTCTAGACTAGTTTAGCATCAACTAATGATCAAATTTGCATGACAGTAGTGTCTTCCACAATACCTTGAAATTCTTATAGCTCCAAGCTAATACACATGCATACCTGATGGATAGTTGCTAGCCTTTTACAAAAAAATCGTATGTCTCATTGGCTATTGCATTGTGAAGACTTCAACAAGAATTCATATCACTCTTTAAAACAAGGAGACCTAATTGAATGGAAAGCAAAAGGATTCTTATTAACACTAAGGGTGAAGTGAATTTGACTATTGCAATTTGACAACTAGATTTTAGTGTAATGCTTGAGGGCTTTTTCTATGCAAAATCACTTATCTCTTTAATATAAGGGGTTTGCATAAGAAAGGTCACTAGCCATGGCCACAATAAGATAGAGGATCCTTACATGAATTGCACCAAATAAGGATTCATAGGTGCATAACTTTCAACCCACAAATGGAAGGTTGAGGATTGAAATTTCCAGCTTAGGATTAACCAATTTTAAATTTTCAACACATTTTCCATGTTTATGCAAGCCTGCATATCTCCCATTAGAGTTGACCTAAACCCAATAGAACTTTGTATCCATAAAAAACCATGATGTTGAACAAAATCACCAACCTAAATAATAACATTCTTCAAAATCACTGACTCCATATTTCCACCTTTTTGGCCTGTGATGAAAAAACCATCTGAATAGTGACAATAGATTCTATACATTTATAATTTCAAAAACTAATTTTCAAATTGAAGTAAATAAATTCTATTAAACTTACCCTATTCTCTTTTATACTAACTAAATAAATAAAATAATTTTCTAACCCTAAAACAAAAAAAATATACTCTCCTTTAAAAAAACCACCATTATTTCAATCATTGATTAAAAATGCAGACCTTACATATATTTGCATGAAGGGTAATATATAAAAATAGTTGCGGACCTAAACTAAATAATTTTGCATATATAAAATGAAATAGAAAATAAAAATAAAAATACTTACTTACTGCAAAATATTAAATTAGTGAAATAACATGTAACTTTTCTACATTCAGAAAAGTTAGCATGTTGACAATCCTGTGAAAGCATAAACTCTTTACTTTTCTATATTCAGAAAAGTTAGCATGTTCACGTATATGTGATGGAACGTCGTATTCCCATATGCTCTATACCGTATGTACCTTAAGGTGTAGTGCACTGTGGATGTATCAAGCGATACTTTAAGGTCAAAGCGTTTAGTTCTTATCAAAAAGTTTTGTGGAATCAAAGCAAAGTTCAATCTTTCAGGGTCTGTCAATAGAGAGATGTATCAAATAATACTATACTTCGCCAGGTAGTAATGCAGGTAAAATTATATGGACAAGTCAAGTAGCTAGAATAATTCTACGCGCCAGGTAATGCAGGTAAAATTTCTAAGCTCAACTGAAGCGGAAACCATGGGAAGCAATATGGCAATTAACGTAGCTGTGTGGCAAACAATATAGCTAAACTTTCAAGATCCAAAGAGTTGTACTCACCATTGTTTGCATGCCTCACACTGCACCATTAGATCATCCGGATTGTAAGGCAATTCACAAGTGCAGTGCCTGGAAGAAAAATAAGTAGAAACAACAAAATAAGTTGAATTATTTCGAAACACAATAGATTGGAGTTTCGAAACACAAGGAGCACTCAAATAAAGTAGAACCAACGACATAAAACAAATGACTCAACCTAAAAGCCACAGGTAAAGAGACCCAGAGGTCGCGGGTTCGAGACAAAATGAAGAAGGAAAAGGAAAGTATTTGAATCTTACACAATCACTTGCTGTGGATTGAATTCGCCAGTGGTGGCATTGTACTCGAAGCGCCAAAAGTAGTCTTCTGTGTTGACGCTTTCGAGCTTCGTATAATTCCTGAAACTATGGACTACACACGTATCCTCGATGGTGTCCAAAGTCTGGGTGTCGTAATGATCAGACAAAAAAAGTTCTTTGGCGCCATGGAATAGGCGCCGCCCATGTTTTGAGTCCTCTGGGCGATAAAACCAGCGGACTCGGACCTTCACATTTTTTCTCCCGCCGCGCTCAATTTGTTCAACCCGCGCTACGTAAGGCGGCTCGTTCGGATTCTGAGGGCGCATTAGCACCGAGTCTCCCACTGTTAGAAAACGACCGCAGACCAGGTGGATTTTAGTTTAAGGGTATGTGATACCTGAAGGCATAATTTGACAGAAAATAATCGTTCTTTTTTAGCTACTGCATACCTTTAATCACCTTGCCGTTGCTTTTAAGAGTGCAGCATTGCAGCAGTGTCTTCGAAGACTTCCCCATTGTTGTTATTAGAACTCTAATCTAAGCCCTGAACACTGAAAACACAACACAACACAGATTTTTTGGCCAATGGCAGGAAAATTGTCACACCATGCAATATTTTTGTTTCGTACTTTTCACCGCAAGCTGGCTGCAACTCAAACCCTACCTCCAGCCAAGACCAAAGCGGTATCCTTTTGCTGAAGATAAGCATCTATTTTAATATGAAATAGGTTTAGAGTTTACCCTTTCAAAAATAATAAAGGTGAATTAATGATTTTTTATTTTAATATGTATATTGAAATTGGGTCAATTCCGTGTTTCTGGGATAAGGGTGTTATTTTTGGGATTTCAACAGGGTTGAAATTGAAAACTACTTTTTTTTCTTCGATTTCTGGGTTTTTATTTACATATTTTTTTTATTATAAAATATGGATCATATTACTAATTTTTTTTATTTGTTATCTCATCAAAACTATAGTAATTTAGTAATTTTTTTTCCTTTTCATAGAAATAAAATATTAAAGAGTTTCAATTAATCTTTGAGTGAACATTAATCATTATCACCATCCTCATCATATATAAATAATTATAATTTATAAAGTAAAATTATTTTTTATTTAAAAATAAAAGTGAATTAAATATATAGATTATTTATCAAAATGGGTATTCGTGTTTATATATATCTTATTTATAATTATTGTGTAACAAATAAGGTTAATTGGAGATTTGAATAAATTCACCTAACTCATTGTGCAAAATGTAATGTTATGCTTAACATTTTGACTGAATCAAAATAAAATATAAATTAAATTAAATTAAGAAGGTGAAATAAAATATTATATTTATAATCATATTAATTAATATTAAGGGTTAGCTTAAGTGGTATCATGTTATTTGATATTGTTGCTAGTTGTTGTCGTCACTAGTTGGACTCTCTTCCACTCCCTTAGTGGAGCCCCATAATATGGTCGATTTACCATCTATAGTGTAACCACTCTGGGGTTTCCATGCTCTCTGATATCCAAGTAAAATAATAAATTATAATTAATAATTAATTATTAAACCAACTTAGATGCATGTTAACTCCAAGTCATCTAGTGAAAAGAGATTTGATCTTTCTCAAAACTTGATAGATTTACAATTAAGATAAATCTAAACTAGTTTAAATATAATTAAAATAACATAAAATATTATATTAAACATTTACAATTTAAATATTATTAATATTTCATCACCTAAAATAATGTGAAGGTAAGAGGGTTTTAGAAGGCAGCACTCAACAACGGACCACCTCGTTATGCTTAGGATCATTGTGGAGGAATGCCGCAATGATAA
>APFE030782408.1:0-25435 GCA_000404065.3 Pinus taeda
AAGACTTTTTTTAGCTTCCTCAAAATTCAGACAACAATGGAGAACATAATCAACACTGAGATGGTATAAAGTGTCTCCAACAATATGATAGAGCTAAGAATGGTGGCGAATATGTCATCGAGCATTCTTAGCCAAATTAGGGTCGAATGAAGACATTTATGATGTTTCTCTACATGTTGTTTTCAGGTAAGAGTGACTAGAAGAATAACGAGCTGGAGCAACATGATGAGGACTTCATTGAATGTCAGATTGAAGGTATGTCTTCAGAACACCAACTTTCCAAGGAAATTTGCTTTGGTATTGTCTGTGGAGTGACTAGACCCACTCTACGGCTAGAGGAGTTGCCTATGTTTGTAGAGAGAACTTAGGTGTGTCACATGAGCATAGTGTGCAATGCCCAGTCCAAAGCTTGGAAGAATTGCTTCTCTGGTACTTCCCTCTCAAATGCATTGAAAAATACATCTACATTATTCAAGTCATTGTAAGTGGGTAGATATCTTACCTCTAACGATACACAGCGCAGTGACCGGGTCATCATGTTACAGCTAATTGTGGTTACTTCATGTAATCGATTATGCCATCTCTCTAATTCTTCATCAAAGCTCGAGGTGTTAGAACTCTCGTGATCCCATGTAATTCATCCATTCACTATCAGATTCACCCAATATTGGTCTCGTGCTATTATTTTATATATACAGTCCAAATCGTCATCGCTATCATAACTGCAGACTGGTCTAGTATAGCACGACTCTTTAATAGGATTTAGGGGTACTATTACATGAAGCAATTTATTTTCAAATATCATCTTCTGTTTCTTTAGGTTGATTACCTTGTTCATGTTAGTAGCACAATCAATGCCAAGGAGCACATGGTAGGGATTGTTATCATCCACAATTTCTATTACTTCAAAGTTAGCCAACGTGCTCATGCCTTCAATATCTATACTCACTCCTTGCAACTGTCCCATGGAGATTATCTTCTGCAGATTTTCCATCCTTAATTAGATCGGAGACCACTGTAGCATAGGTTTTCCCATCCACTCCCATGTATGCTTTGGTAGGGTGTTCACGTCTAACCCCAGATCCAAAATAACCTAATCCATTTCATATTCTCCTATCTGTGCATAATGTAATATTTGTGAATTTTCTTCACATACACTTATACTTAGAATAAAAACTTTTTTGTGGGTATTTTTGAGTGAAATGAAACTGGGATGGGGATTTTTGCTTTTCATAGGAAAATGGAGTCCAACCTTAAGGAAAGGGGTTTTATTAGGGTAATGAAGGGAAATGACTTTTATGAAGGAAATTCTAACACTTGATGTCCATAAGTCATTAAGTCGAGGGTCCGGTCTTACCAAAAGTCAGAGAAATGCTCTAAGCCGTTATGACTTGAAGGATTTTTAGTGCTAGAATATACTTGTGGATGGGGAAATGAGTAAGTATAGGGATGAAATGAATGAGGGGGAGTCGATTAAATCAACTTCTAAACCTCTATTTTAGCTTTCTTAATTGTTCATGCACATTGAAACATATGATTAATCATGATAAATGTGCTTTTGTCTAATCAACTTTATACTTCGACAACCTTTCTTTTACTTACCCATTACTTATCCTAACATTTTTTCTTCACTTATTTGGGTGCATTTAGCTAGCAAACCCTTTTTTTCCTTTTCTTTTATAAATTAAACTATCTAACTCTAACCTTATATCTTCCAAGGGCTCAGATTAAGTTGACGAGCCCCTTTTATTTTCTCTACCTATCTAATGATCTGCCAAGATTAAGCTGTTTGGTCAATTTTATTCTCTAGCTATTGTTGGGCCTCCAAAATGTCTTCAAAATGACATCCACTTTCACCTTTATCACCACCATTTTGCTCAAATGTCGCATTTCCATAATCATATAACCTTTCATTAGCCACCATTTTCATAAATATATGGGTTAGGATCCTTATTTACCAAAGTTATTTATTTTATGTGTTTAAAGTGAATTTATTATTCAAAACTAGGAAATTAACATGGTTTCATGTATCTATATATGTGGCTTGAGTTTCATGACATGTTTATGTTATTTGGAAGCTTCCAAGACACCCTTATGTGGCCTCCAATGCTCAAATTCGAATCCCCTTCAAAGGGGATTTGGATAAAAGGTCAAAGAAGGATATGTGTCCTATTTGGATTGTAACTCTATGAGGTGTCTCATCATTTCTTATTTGGAGTAGAACTCTATGAGACACCTAGGGGATATGTGTCTCATTATGAGGTATTTGGTTGTAACTATATGCGATTTTAGTGGATTCTTATTAAATAGGGCATCTTCTTATGTTTTTTTATAAATAGGAAATCCTTTTCCTTTGAAATGCATGTGTAAAGTTGGGAAAATGCTCATGTTTTGAATATAGAATTTGGATTTGGCACCATGCTTATGAGTAATGTTCACTTTGATTTGGGTATTATTATATATGGAGCTTCTTCACTTTCCATCCTCATACACCATTGGAATCACCATCTAATGATTGTGAGATTTAATTTCTTTTATAAATTAAAGTTCGTTTGCTTTCTTAGTATTAGCTTTAGCATAATTGTGTAATATTTTCTTTCTAAAATCATTTCAATAGGGAAGATTCATGTATTTTCTAATTGGATTAAGTTTGAGACAAGGGCTCATAGTTATTTAGTTTCCTTTCATGTTCTGATATTTACTTTCTTAGATCAAAGTATCAATTCATTGTATAATAAAATAAAGGATCAGGCCAAGAAGGTGACTTCAAATTGGGTGATTGAATGTTCAACCTATGCAATCATTGAGCTTTAATTTTTCATGCTTTTAAGATCCTCATTTAATTGCATTAACTAATATTCCTAAAGTTCATTTCAAGAAATTGATTTAATTATATTTCAATATTGAATGGTTGAATATTGAATACATGCAATTACTGAGTTATTTTCTTCACACTTTACTTGCTTTTCTAGGACATTAGAAATTAATGTATAAATAGTTGCTTACACCTCATCTCAAGAAGGTAACACTTCATAATTGGATGTTGGAGTAACTAAGTATACATTATTTGCTTTTGATTTCATAGGTTAGTTGAATTTCATTTTTATTATTTGATTTCATAGATTAGATGAATTGGTTTTCGCTGTTTTGTAGTTAGATTGATCTAAACTGAAAGACAATTTC
Organism: Pinus taeda; assembly: GCA_000404065.3. NCBI lineage: Eukaryota > Viridiplantae > Streptophyta > Pinopsida > Pinales > Pinaceae > Pinus > Pinus taeda. Next base: position 3,184 of record APFE030782408.1, read on the forward strand.
TAGCACATACAATGCATGCATGCTTCACAAGTTTACGAAACCCACGGGTTGACAAATTAAATGATAGGCAATCACTTTGCACCAACATTTTGGTGCCATTTTTGGGGAAGTCTGCATAGGAACTAGGTTTCAGTCTAGAGTTCATATTTTTCAATTTTTTTCTAGATGCATGATTAAAGCATGTAGATGCATAAATCATTTAGTTGCATATCATTTTTTTCTATACTAACCATTTATGGAGAAAGGATCTAGAATGCAGCCCAAAGACTACATTGAGGAATGGTATCAAGAAGCAATTATGCCACAATATTCATCAATCCTTTAAGAGATGCTTGTGGTAGATTGAATGGTCAAGTCGATTTCGCATATCCTTACAAACAAATAGGTATATTTTTCAAGTTGGGATATGAGCATTTCAAAAATTCTAATCCATAAATGGCTTCATTGGAAGCATCAATATACTTAAAAAAAATAAATTAAAATTATTTTTTAGATAGGTAGGAAAAATAAAAATAATTTTTTACAGTTTTTAGGATAAATTTGATGTTTTTTTCGGTGCAGTAAGAACCACACATCTACTAACGCTTTGTAGGAAAAGCTGCAATAAAACAAATGTTTGAGAATAAGAAGCGCAAGTGAAGATTTCAAACGATAATTTAGGGTATGAGATGAAGCCTTTTCATTTTTTTTTTGCATAATTTACAGAGAAATTGATTGATAAAATCTTGACTATGCTAACAAAATAAACAAAATCTCAAGTATGCTCTCCTCCTACAATTCGTGTGACCTGGAGGATTAGAAAAATAATTTTTTTTGTTAGTATACAGAATGCAATTATGTAGTTAATCTCTATTTAATCATTTCATTCGATTTAGTTTTACAATACTTTAAATAAAATAAAACAATAGAAAATGAAATTAAAATGTAAAAATTATTGTTTTGTTAATGAAATATATAAGTTATTTAAAATTTTTGAAAGTAAATAACATATATATTTATTAACAAATTAATATATAAAACAAAAAATGCAATGCATAAAAAAAATCCAAAGCTTATCTTTATTTTGGTTTTGTAATCAAATATAAATATGTACATTTATTTTTTTTTGGAAATATAACGTGTAATTTCATTAAAAAAAAACATAGACAAAGAAATACAAAACAAATAAAAAAATTAAACATAATAAAATAAAAGAGAAAAAAACCTTCAAATATACATACCTTCAAGCACAATCAAGCTACGACAAATTGCTGAGACTTCCCACTCACAACAAAGACAAAGTCAATTGGAGTTTGGTGTGATGTGAATAGTTGATCCTTGAAGCACACATACAATAATTTTTCCAAACCTTGAAAAGAAGAGGTATCAACAGATCTCTCTTTCTTGAAAGGTTGGACGAGGCGATGCTGGTGAGAGACAAAGAGGTCTAAGAGAATGTTTGAATTTTGAGCAATCTAGAGGCAATTAGCTTTCAGTTGATGGATCAGAGGGACTTCCAAGAATGGATTATTATGTGAAAATTGATAGTTGAGGCAAAAATAGTAGTTTCAAAAGCATCTGTTCAAAATGGAGATTAAAGATACACTAGTTTATGATCCAGTTCTGTATCCAGAGCGAGCCAACCTAGCCACTCAACCGTGGCACCTCCATGCTAAATCGAAGCATCCTTCCAAAACCTAAAAATCAAACCACACTAATTGAATTCATATTGATTCCTAGAAAATGCAGAACTTTAAAAAACGTCAACCATAATAGTTATCTGAGCATTTGCCAAAAATGCGTAACAAATGAAAAATGTCATATTTTAAAAGCAATTTTTGGACAAATGGAAACGAATTTAGGAAAATTGAGATATGAGTTTTTTCGAGAATAGGTTGAGTCAAATAACACAGAAACAATTTCCTCAATTTCGTAACCGTTTGAGAGAAATCTGGGATTCTTTGGGACACTGTTTCACTAACTACATGAGGAAAAAATAGATTTAATTAATGCACAAAGACAACAATGCGGCCATTCAAGAATAAAATCCAATTTTTGGAATGCATTGTTGGTTTGAGGAATTTGGATTGTGATTTGCTATCACTAAATCCATGGATTCGTTGCCACAGAGGAAAAACAGTTTCTAATTAAATACACAATGAACTATTTGAACACGGCAAGGGTGTTCAAAACGTACACACATTTCCTCCTCTCTATTGAGCCTTAGAAATTTTTTTCCGTTGGCTTTACATTAACTCTTGCTTGCTTATCTCCACTAGTTCTTTCTCGATATTAAAACACTTATTTACCATTTATTGAAGTTGTGCCTTCTAATGACGCACTTCTTGGACTCTTGAACAAGTAAAGAAATTTATCGAGTTTGCTGAAAGAAAACCGAGTTGGAATACAGAATCTGGGTTTGAAGTTACATGAAAATATTGACAAAGATGAATGTTTAAATTGAGTGAATTGTAGTCATTTTTTCCAATATTGGAACATATGGAAAAATTTATCATCGATTATTAAACTGAAGCTCTATTTCACACTTCTTTTTCTCTTTTTTTTTTTTTTTTTAAATATTGCTATTTTTCTAAAAAAATGCATTGCAATTATCACTGGATTGTGGTATGGTAAACCACAACATTGTTTCTTGCTCTTTGAATTCATTTTTGGTTATTTACTACCTTCGGTTGTTTGTTCAAGATTTTAGCTATGGAAACTATGCACATTCTACAACTGATTCCATTCTATAGCTAATCAACAGTTTTGCAGCTGAACAACAATTCTGCAGTTGATTCCATTCTACAGCTATGCGTTTAACTCAATTATTTATTTGTCAAAAAATGAATTCTAACTAGAAATTGATGATCAACATGTTATTTAATCTGCTTACATCATCTTTCATATAACATCACGTTTCCATGTCACATTTCACATGCCAATGTTTACTGTTTCTTAAAAATTTCAAAATAGTCTAACTTTCTCATACAACATCAGAATTCGACGATTCAAGCATAATTGAAAATATCTCAACAAGATATACAAAATGAGGAAGCTATTATCGGACTTCGAAACAATAAAAAATAAAAAAGAAAATGTTGAAAAGAAACAACAGGTAACTTGAGGCACTGCTTTCAACACAGGTATAAAATCTCTTGCTTTTCTTTCATGAACTTGTTTAATAGTACCAATTTATTTTTTATGTAAATGTCATTAACAGAGAAATTTATCACCTATCTATTTTTATAACTATACAATCCATTGGAGAAGAAGTACTAGTTTTCTGCAGGTTCCAAGAGGAAGAATAGATGACCATAAACAAATAGTGTCTCTCAAAGACCACATTTATTTCACAAGAAAATGATCAAAGTAGCAAAAGAGATGAAACATCAATGCATGAGCACATGCTAATGCATATCAAATCTAGAAGTTTCAAGCCTTTTAGATGCTATTCTTTCCATTACATCCATACTCCTTCAGTTAATAAAACCTTCATCTCATTTCATTTGTAGTCACATTGCATTTCACTTAGTTAGTCAATAAAATTCTCATCTCATAATTTCTTGCCTTGTTTTCACTAGCCGATAACCCACATTCATAAAGACATTCAACTCACTTACATGCTGATTTGTCCTTTTTCTTTCCATTCACTTGTCGTTTTCCTATCAGTTAAATAAACATTGATCCACTGCAAAATTTTCCATTCATAGTCCTTCAAAATCATTGTTTCATTCTCGCATTAGATGATGGAGGATTCGTTAAGGCCTTCCTTCTAACAAGCCTTGGCCTATAAACATCACCACATTATCTAGGTCCAAGGCTAGAGTCCTCATTAGTACCTTGAGGCTTGTATGCCTTAATGACAGGCTCTCTTGCCAACAATCATGAGAATACATCAATGTCCCTTGATCATTGAATCTTGCAAGTGGCTTGACATCGGCTCATTTATTCAGCCTTCGCAAGATGTACTTAGGTACCTTGGCACTCATTAACATTAATGACAAGCTTGTCTCGCATTGGTTAATGACATCCATCAATGGTCGGTAATCCAATGACCTCTCTTCATGTTTGACATCAACACATTTATTCGCATGACTAGTGGTGTATCATCAGTTTTATATCAATTGAAGACTATATCATTTCAGCATTTTGCAACAAATACAACAGATTTAGTAGCAAAAATAAAGAGTCCACTTCACAACCTCATCCACCACGTATGCAACCAAGAAGCATATGAATTCTGCATTTCATTCCATGATCCAGAAGTAGCCACACTCTTCAATTTCTATAGCTCATGCACATTGAAGGTAAGTGAAGGTATGTGGTTTTCTAATTTTTAGTCATGCAAATCCTTAAAATACTAAAATTTTATCTTTGAGAAATTCCACACTTCCTTTTTCACATTGTCATATCTTTAGTTAGGGGAAGGGACATCATTTCATATTCATATATCATACACCATCACACATTTTCATTTCATCCTAACATACTTGTCCTAATCAATTATGATTGCATTATGGTTCAAAAATTTATATGATTTGCAAATAATGTCTAAATTAAGAGCACGGAAACAAGGTATTGAAACACAAGAACCAATACCAATTAGAATTTGGTTGAAACACAAGAACCAACCAAACATGTTGCAATTCAATGTATGACAAGGAATACTTTGAAAAAATAAATAAAATTGTCAAAAGCAAAGTTTAAGGACATATGATATAAGCCAAGCTCATTCAAAGCAAAGACATTGTAAGCAAATAAAAGGAATTAATGCAATATTTGCATGAGGACATGCAATTTCTCTAGTTGGGGTTTATGTTGGGCCTCCGAAATTTCTTCAAAATGACATCCACTTTCACCTTTATCGCCACCATTCCACTCACATGTTGCAACTCCATAACGATATAGCCTTTCATTAGCCACCATTTTCATAATTATATGGGTTAGGATGCTTATTTACCAAAGTTATTTATTTTATGTGTTTAAAGTTAATTTATGATTAAAAACTAGGAAATTAACATGGTTTCATGTATCTATATATGTGGCTTGAGTTTCATGACATGTGTATGTTGGAAGCTTCCAAGGCAGCCTTATGTAGCCTCCAATGCTCAAATTCGAATTCCCTTCAAAGGAGACTTGGATAAAATATCAAAGAATGATATGTGTCCTATTTACATTGTAACTCTATGAGGTGTCTCATAATTTCTTATTTGGATTAGAACTCTATGAGACACCTAGGGGATATGTGACTCATTATGAGCTATTTGGTTGTAACTATATGAGATTTTAGTGGATCCTCATTAAATAAGGTAGCTTATTATGTTTTTATATAAATATGAGAGCCTTTTCCTTTGAAAGGCATGTGTAAAGTTGGGGAAATGCTCATGTTTTTAATATAGAGTTTTGATTTGGCACCATGCTCATGAGTGATGTTCACCTTGATTTGGTTATGCTTGAATATGGAGCTTCTTCACTTTCCATCCTCATACATCATTGGAATGGCCATCTAATGATTGTGAGATTTAATTTCTTTTATAGATTAAATTTCATTTACTTTCTTAGTATTAGCTTTAGCATAAGTGTGTAATCTTTGCTTTCTAAAAGCATTTCAATACGTAAGATTCATGTATTTTATAATTGGCTTAATTTTGAGGCAAGGGATCATAGTTATTTAGTTTCCTTTCATGTTATTATATTCACTTTCTTAGATCAAACCATAAATTCATTATACAATTGAATAAAGGATCAGGCCAAGAAGTTGACTTTGCATTGGGTGATTGAATGTTCAACCTATGCAATCATTGAGCTTTACTTTTTCATGCTTTTATATTTACTTTTAAGATCCTCATTTAATTGAATTAACTAATATTCCTAAAGATCATTTCAAGAAATTGATTTAATCATATTTCAATATTGAATGGTTGAATAGTGAATACATGCAATTACTGAGTTATTTTCTGCACATTATTCTTTATTTTCTAGGACATTAGAAGTTAATGTATAAATAGTTTCTTACACCTCATCTCAAGAAGGTAACACTTCATAATTGGATGTTGGAGTAACTAAGTATACATTAGTTGTTTTTTATTTCATAGGTTAGTTGAATTTCATTTTTATTACTTGATTTCATAGATTAGATGAATTGGTTTTCGCTATTTTGTTGTTAGATTGATCTAAACTGAAAGACAAGTTCTAGCAAATACAGTCCACGCATGCTTCAAATGTTTATGAAACCCCTAGGTTGAAAAATTAAATGATAAGAAATCACTTTTCCCCAACTAATATAAACATAAAATTCAAGGCATGAAATATTCAAGATTAAGTAGTTTGACTGCCATAGGTTGTGACATGTATGACAAGTGGCACACATCCATTATTTGTAGAAGAAGTAAAATAATAGCACATTTATACTTACACACTTTCATGATATGTTTTTGTGTTTAGGGTTCAAATATTTTCATTTTTTGATCTTTTATTATTCTTTTTGTCCTTTGATTTTTGTTTTAGGACACACCCTCTTTACATTTTTTAATTTTTAATATGGAAAAAATTTGCGAAAAGAAAACGTTTGTACAATATTACAAGGCTTAACCTTAGCCAACTCAAAACTATGAATCCTATCACTATAAGACTCTAACACACTCCTAATAGCTACTTTCATAATTTTTGTAGCACATACACGATTGCTAGCCCTTTGCGCTCTGTGGTTGAGTAGTTCTTTTCCACCTTTCCTAACTTCTGACTCACAAATGCTATTGGGTGGTTAACATCCCCTTCACCTATTTATATCAACACAACACCTAGAATAATATAGGACACATCTACATGAACATGGAGCTCCATATTCAAATCAGGGAATACTAAAATTGGTGCGGTGACCATTTTCTCCTTTAAGACATCTAGACTCTTCTGGAAATCCTCATCCCAACAAAAGTTTGCATCTTTTTTCAACTGTTTTTCGATTGGTGCATTTATTTGTGCATATTATTTGATGAACTTCCTGTAATACCCAATATGGCCCAACATGGTGCGCAAATACTTAACATTCTTTCGCACCTCCAAACTATCTATTAATACAATCTTGGTAGGGTCTGCCATCAATCCCTGCTTGCAAACCACATGGCACAAGAGTATCCCATAAGGTACAACGAATATGAAATTCTTCAAGTTAAGGGCTATCTAATATTTTTGATAGGTATATATCATGAGGAGTAGACTAGCAACATGGTGCTTTACCAATCCAAACATTGTCCAGTCACGAAAGTAGACCTCCAATTTTTTTTGGATAAATTCCTTGAAGCATGTAATTGCTACTCATGAAAATATTGTGGGCACATTCTTCAGCAAAAAAGGAATCACTTTATATTGGAAACAACCCCAATCAATTGCAAATGTGGTTTTAATCTGATCCTCCAGCGCGATCTTGATCTCATGGTACCCTGAAAATCCATCCATGAAGGAGTAGGCTTCTTTCCCTCCAACATTCTCTAGTACCTCTTCCATAAATGGCTTAGGCAATGGATCATGGACACATGCGTTATTCAACTTTCTCAAGTCTACGTGTATTTGAATTTCATCGTACTGCTTCTTTTCTTGAACACCATTGGACTCACCCAATTTGATTCCTCCATAGGTTCAATGATCCTAGCTTCCAACATCTTATCCAATTCCTTGCGCACATTTTCTTTATACTCGGGATTTAATCGGTAGGGTTGTTTCTTTACTAACTTTGCATTTGGCTTCAAATTGATCTTCATGACACCCAGATCCCCTACTATCCCTTTTAGATAAGAAAACTTGGTGGGAAACAAGTCCCGATACTCATGAAATAGCTCTAGGACTTTACCAATTGTATCTTTGTCCCAATAGTCGTCTAACTTTGCAAACTTTAGTTGTGCTTCTGATCCAATATTCAACTGCTTGGTCCTTAAAGGTTTTTCTATATTAGGGACTTCTGCCTTAGGTCCCTCAACTTCGTGATGTCCTTCAAACCCGATAATATTGATGTTTTTGGGATCTTCTTCGCTCGCCTCCGTAGTAACATTATAACATTCAAGTGCATTGTGCAACTGCCTGCTCCAATCTAGATGTACCCATTCAACCAACTCGTTAGGCATTTTGAATGTTGCAGCTTTGATCTCTTGGAGTGCTTCATCTATACATTCAAACCCATCTTCAAAACTAAAAGTTAACATAATGCTCTCTTTCAGGACATCCCATTCTCCAACCCTGTGCCGCAACTTAGTTTCCAAATAGCAGTTCATTGGGATGGTATCCAAAGTATGACAAAAAATATGAACCCACTATGACTGCGGTTATTTTCCCCATGCTTTCTTTCATCATGCCAAATGCCCACATGGATCTTCCTTCCCTATGTATTTCTCTATCATGCAGGTATTAGCGTACCCAAACCTCAACTTCATCATTCTTTGGTACTCCTTCCAATCGGTGAAGCTATCCTTATGCCTACTCCACCATCGAGTATGCATAGCTCATAATGTAATATTTAGAGCTTGGAACCGATGTTGCTCTGGTACATCCCTTACAAACTTATAAAAAAAAACATATTCTAACCCATCATAATAGGGTAAATTTTGTACCTTAGTGGATATACATCGAAGCGACTTTGTAAGCATGTTACATCATAGTGATGATACTTCATGTAGTTGGTTCTGCCAATGATCAAGCTCCTCATCAGAATTTGAAGTGCAGGAACTATCCATATCCCACATGATCCATCCATCCACAATGGGGTTGATCCAGTCCTCATTGAATGTAGTGATCTTATATATCTGATCAATATCGTCCTCTTCTTCATAATCACGAATCGGTTCAGCGTATTGCACACCTCTAGTTGGATCAAATTGAACAATAACCATGAGCTCCTTTCTTTCGAATTACATTGTGTTATTTTTGAGATTGATTACCGCGTCCATATCAAAGGGCCAATAAGTGCCAAGCAATGTTGGGTAGGGGTTTCTATCGTTAACTGTCTCAATTACTTCAAAATCATCTAGGGTGCACACTCCTTCAATAACATATAGGCACCACATAGGAATGATATTTTGTTGGTTCGTCATTTGTAGATGGATAGGAGACCACTACAACACAGGTCTCCCCATTTGCATTGGACCCCAAATCGAGAATTACCTGATCCATCTAGAATCTCAAATTTGTGCAGTTAGTCTCATCTTGCGGCCAATTCGCTTCTTTCTTTTTCCCACCTTGCTTACTATGCGATGTTTAATAGAGGTTTATTTTTGCTAGTACACTTATCTATCAACTATTGTAGCCCTTCTATCACCTTCCTATCCCTTAGAAGCTTCATACAAGTCTTTAAAAACGATTTTAGTAATGAAGGTTATACATCCTATTCAACATTGCTTCCTCCAGACGTTTCCTGGCTTCCTGATGTAGAAACTTCTGCGAAGTTCTTTTTAGCCACCATAACGATTTACTTTTATTTACTCAAATCAACCCCAACCTCCTTTTCAATAGCCTTGCATACCCATCCATCTTCCTATGGCTACTTCCTATTATCTTCACTGGTAGCTATACCACTTCACATAACAATATTAATACTAGGCTCATATTCGTGAGGCTTTGACCTCATCATTTAGATGTTCTCCATAGGCAGCTGGGTCTGAGCCTTCTTTTATTTCATCTTTGCGTTGAGTACTAGGAAATATTCTATGAAATGGTCAAACTTCCTACAATACTAACAGAAGGGGTGTGTCAGATTCTAAAAGTCACCAGTAAAATGACTTGCTTTCCCGCAGTTGTAACAGATAATCTGTCGATGACCCCTTCTGGCTCCTCCTCCTCGCCCTCTTCCTTAGCCTTGGAATCCTCCACTCGCTACAGTTGTGCCTCGATATTGATGTTGATTTTATGCTTGCATCTTATATGTAATGGTCCTCTCCATCATTAGCTCATAACTTGGGCACTTGCACTCATCATCACCTACAAATTTACAAAAAGTGCAAAATAATTGTAATATAATTGTACAAAATTTTGCAAAATATGTTGATTATCTATCACAATATTTACAGAAATTTGATAAATAGCATACCATAATGCTACTCCTGTACTCGGGCCAATGGCACTTTCTTGCTTCAGGGGGACAGGGCCTCCCTTATAAGATAATTTGGATAGGCTGCGAAATGGTCCTTATCATGACCATGGCCTTTACATTTCAGGCACCAAACTTCTACACACACCTTCAGCTAGACTTCCTTTCCCTTCTTGAGGCTCTGTAACTCCATAGGTAAGCTAGCCAACTCTCACTAAATATGTTCCATTCCTAGATTCGTATCCTAAATGGTAGAAGCCTCTAATCACATAGCAATATATAAAGCTTCAGCTTGCATCGCTATTTTTTGTTGTGACAGTGGCAATCTCAGATGAGGCAATAGAGAAGAAATGTACCAATCTTTGTGTTGATCATCCCTAATCCTCATATTAGCCTGTTGGAGAAGACACTTCAACCTCTGATCAAAGTCCAATGTAGACTCATTTACCCTTTGTTGGATATCTTTAAACTTTGCCACTAACTGGGCATGTGATTTAGGCTTCTTAAACTCATTGTTCAATGATCCTTATGTTTCCTGCATTGTCGCATTTGGTTTAGTCGAACAAAACATGATATACCAACTGAGCTCTCTCCCTTGTAGCGTTTTAACCAACTATGATTTCCTCATGTCGTCATTCATAATCTGTTGTGCCTTCTATACAAAATCTTCTACAAACAAAAATTGTTTAGGGTCTTCAGTTCCGAGACCCTTAAACACAGGCATCTTCATTGCATTTTACATGTTGAATGGTGTAGGTGGAGCTAGAGGTAGAGGTGTAGGTGTGTGAGGGGGAGGTGGAGGTGGAGGTGGAGTGGATGGATGTGGTATCCCAGTGATACTCTAAATTATATTTTTCAATGCACCTCATGATGTCTATGGAATACTACTCTAGCTGTCATTATTAGACGATCCCAACAAAGGATTGCATTCATCACCTGAATCTCGGTTCCTTCTGAATTCTCTTCCACTTTGCATAGTCCCAAACATAAATAAAATTTTAAACCAGGCCTTCAAATATTTCAAATGCTTATTATTAGCTCAATTTATTGTGTAAATTAAGACATGTATTTTCCTATCAATCCAGGTTGGTAATCTTAGAAACAAACCACAATTTATGGATTTTTGGATAAGAACTAATGTAGAAAGTAGTTATGAGAACAAAGGTGCATATTACAAATATAAATCATTCTACATAACTAATAATGGAAATACATACTATAAATACAAATCACTCCTCACAACTTAAGAAAAAATGTCTAAGTCTATTCCATAAAAGCATACATTATTGGTCAATGAAATTAGGCTATTTTAGAAAAACAAGGAAGAGGCTCTTTCAAAGAGACATGGTTGTCCTTCCTCAACAATTCTATAATAATATTGCCAATGTCTAGGTAAGCATGAAAGAACGTAATGAAAGCATAAGAACTTAATCTAAGAAAGCTTGAAAGAAGTGAATCTTGTTCAGTTTCAATCCTAGCTCACAGAGAAGAGGCTCTTTTAAAGATACCTAGTTGTCCTTCCACATTAAAGCTAATCACTAAAGGAAGCAATATTCACTAAACACATCTCATAAAATAAATTCACATTAAATATATTTACAAATATTTACAACAAATGAATATAATGAACATGGAAAGTCAAACTAGCATATGCAAAAATATAAACATGATACAACAAAGTGTACTTAGGTTCGATGGGTGCTCTCCAACCTTTCTAGTACATTGATAAAATAATCAGCTACAGAAACTCATTCACTGCAGAAAACACAAAGAAATCATGAAACGAAAGCTATGTCTTCAATCATCTAAAAAAAAAAAAGTTATGATACTCACAAAACAGCTTTGGGACTTTATCAATTGTATCTTCATCCCAATAGTTGCCTATCTTTGCAAACTTCAGCTATGCTTCTCATCCAATATTCAATTGCTTGGTCCTTAAAGGTTCTGCTGTATCAGGGACTTCTGCCTTAGGTCTCTCAACTTCGCGATGTCCATCAGACTCAGGAATATTGATGTTTCTAGGATCTTCTTTGCCTGCCTCTGTAGTCACATTATAAAATTCAAGTGCATGGTGCAACTGCGTGCTCCAATCTGGATGTACCCATTCAATAAGCTCACTAGGAATTTTGAATGTTGCAGCTTTGATCTCTTGTAATGCTTCATCTATACATTCAAACCCATCTTCAAAACTAAAAGTTAACAAAATGATCTCTTTCAGGACATCACATTCTCCAGTCCTGTGCCGCAACTCAGTTTCCAAATACCAGTTCATTGCGATGGTATCCAAATTATGTCAAAATATGTGAACCCACTATGACTGCAGTTATTTTCCCCATGATTTCCTCCATTGCACCAAATGCCCACGTGGATCTTCCTTCCTTGTGTATTTCTCAATCATGTGGGTATTGGCATACCCAAACCTCAACTTCATCATTCTTCGATACTCCTTCCAATCGGTGAAGCTATCCTTATGCCTACTCCACCATCGAGTATTCTTTGGTACATCCATTTCAAACTTATCAAAAAACAAATTAATGTATTCTAACCCATCATAATAAGGTAAATTTTGTACCTTAGTGGACATACATTGAAGCAACTTTGTAAGCATGTTACATCATAGTGATCATACTTCATGTAGTTGGTTCTTCCAATGATCAAGCTCCTCATCAGAATTAGAAGTGCAAGAACTATCCCTATCCCACATGATCCATCCATCCATAGTGGGGTTGATCCAGTCCTTATCGAGCGTAGTGATCTTATATATCTAATCAATATCATCCTCTTCTTCATAATCACAGACCGGTTCAGTGTATTGCACACCTTTAGTTGGATCAAATAGAACAATAACCATGAGCTCCTTTCTTTTGGATTTCATTTTGTTATTTTTGAGATTAATGACCACATCCATATCAAAGGGAAAATAAATGCCAAGTAACTTTGGGTATGGGTTTTTATCGTTAACTATCTTGATTACTTCAAAATCATCTAGGGCGCATGCTCCTTTAATATCTACTGTTACCCCATATAGGCACCACATAGGAATGATATTTTGTTGGTTCGTCATTCGTAGCTGGATAGGATGCCACTACAACACAGGTCTCCCCATTTGCGTTGGACCCCAAATCGAGAATTACCCGATCCATCTAGACTCTCCAATTTGTGCTATCAGTCTCATCTTGCAGCCAATTCGCTTCTGTCCTTTTCCCACCTTGCGTACTACGCAATGTTTAGCAGAGGTTTATTTTTGATAGTACACTTATCTATCAACTATTGTAGCACTTCTATCACCTTCCCATCCCTTAGAAACTTCATACATGTCTTTAAAAATGATGATAGTAATGAAGGTTATACGTCCTACGCAACATTTCTTCCTCCAGACTTTTCTTGGCTTCCTGATGTAGAATCTTCCTCGAAGCTCTTTTTAGCCACCATAAAGGTTTACTTTTATTTACTCAAATTGAACCCAACCTCCTTTTCAATAGCCTTGTGTACCCATCCATCTGCCTACGACTGCTTCCCATTATCTTATTCAGTAGCTATACCACTTCGCATAATGATATTGATACTAGGCTCATATTTGTGAGGCTTTGACCTCATCATTTGGATGTTCTCCATAGGCGGCTGGGTTTGAGCCTTCTTTTATTTCATCTTTACATTGAGTACTAGCAAATATTCAATGACATGGTTAATCTTCCTTTAATACTGACAGGAGGGGTGTGTCAAATTATGAAAGTCACCAGTAAAATGACTTGCTTTCCCACAATTGTAATAGATAATTTGTCCATGACCCCTTCTAGCTCCTCTTCCTTGCCCTCTTCCTTAGCCTTGGAATCCTCAACTTGCTACAATCGCACCCTAATATTGATGTTGATTTTATGCCTGCGTCTAATATGTAGTGGTTCTCTCCATCATTAGCTCATAACTTGGGTAGTTTCACACATCATGAACTATAGATTTACAGAAAGGACAAAACAACTGTAATATAATCTGTACAAAATTTTGCAGAAGATGACAATTATCTATCGCGTTCTTTCCATAAATTTGACAAATAACACACCATAATGCTACTCCTGTACTTGGCCCAACGATACTTCCTGGCTTGAGGGGGATAGGGCCTCCCTCTATAAGATAATTTTTATAGACTAGGAAATGTTCCTTATCATGACCATGGCCTTTACATTTCAAGCACCAAACTTCTGTGCACACCTTCGGCTAGACTTCCTTTCCCTTCTTGAGGTTCTGTAACTCCATAGATAAGATAACCAACTCTCACTAAATATGTTCTATTCCTAGATTCGTATCCTAAATGGCGGAAGCCTCGAATCACATAGCAATATATAAAGCTTCAGCTTGCATCCCTATTTTTTGTTGTGACAGTGGCAATCTAAGATGAGGCAATAGAGAAGAAATGTACCAATCTTTATGTTGATCATCCTTGATCCTCATATTAGCCTATTGGAGTAGACACTTCAGCCTTTGATCAAATTCCAATGCAGACTCATTTACCCTTTGTTGGATATCTTTAAACCCTACCACTAACTGGGCTTATGATTTAGGCTTCTTAAACTCTTTGTTCAATGATCCTTATGTTTCCTGCATTGTCACATTTGGTTTAGTTGAACAAAACATGATATACCAACTCATCTCTCTATCTTGTAGCATTTTAACCAACTATTCTTTCTTCATGTCATCATTCATAATCTGTTGTGCACTCCATACAACATCTTCTACAAACCAAAATTGTTTAGGGTCTTGAATTTCGAGACCCTTAAACACAGGCATCTTCATTGCATTTTCCATGTTGAATGGTGTAGGTGGAGGTGGAGGTAGAGGTGCAGGTGTGTGAGGCGGAGGTGGAGTTGGAGGTGGAGTGGATGGATGTGGTATCCTAGTGATATAATTATAGTTTGCAATGCACCTCATGATGTCTTTAGAATATTACTCTCATTGTCACTATCAGATGATCCCAACAAAGGATTGTAATCAACAACCGAATCTAGGTTCCTTCTGAATTCTCTTCCACTTCACGTAGTCCCAAACATAAATTCAAGGGAATCACCTATTTTTTCACACAATAAAATTTTAATCCAGGTCTTCAAATATTTCAGATACTTACTGTCAGCTTAATTTATTGTGTAAATTAAGACGTGTATTTTCCTATCAACCTAGGTTAGTAATCTTAGAAGCAAACCACAAATTATAGATTTTTGGACAATAACTAATGTAGAAAGTAGTTATGAGAACAAAGGTGCATATTACAAATATAAATCATTCTGCATAACTAAGAATGGAAACAAATATTATAAATATAAATCACTCCTCACAACTTAAGCACAAATGTCTAAGTTTATTCCATAAAAGCATACATTATTGGTCAATGAAATTAGGCTATTTTAGAAAAACAAGGAAGAGGCCCTTTCAAAGAGGCATGGTTGTCCTTCCTCAACAATTCTCTAATAATATTTCCAATGTCTAGGTAAGCATGAAAGAATGTAATGAAAGCATAAGAACTTAATCTAAGAAAGCTTGAAAGAAGTGAATCTTGTTCAGTTTCAGTCCTAGCTCACGGAGAAGAGGCTCTTTTAAAGATACCTGGTTGTCCTTCCATATTCAAGTTAATCACTAAAGGAAACAATATTCACTTATTACATCTCATAAAATAAATTCACATTAAAGATATTTACAAATATTTACAACAAATGAATATAATGAACATGGAAAATCAAACTAGCATATGCACCAATGTAAACATGATACAACAAAGTGTACTTAGCTTGGATGGGTGCCCTCCAACCTTGCTAGTACATTGCTAAAATAATCAGCTACAGAAAATCATTCACTCTAGCAAACACAAAGAAATCATGAAACAAAAGCTATGTCTTCAATTATCTCAAAAAATAATAAGTTTGTCTACATAGTCTAACTATGAGTGTCTCTCTTTAAATAGGAAAAATGATAACCTATGGTTAAAACGTCTAAAAAAACCATCACTAATTTTATCCCACTTCATTAGGTCGAAGCCATCCATTAATTACAAGAAATCTGGAAAAGTTCCAAAAAATCCTAAAACTGCCCCTTTTTAATAGGGATTTCTCGGTGACAGGTCAAGTTTGACCAGCGTTGACTAGGCTTGTCTCCTTTTGACCGAGCCAATAGCTTTTCATCCATCATTGGTTCCTAATCTTTCCAAATATGTATTCATATCGAGCCCATGTGTCATGCATATATCACTTTAACAGAGCTATTATAGGAATTTCCAGTTCTGTCCAAAAATATTCTTGAAACCAATTTTTTGCAAAAAATATCTAAAAATTGAAAAACATAGTTTATTTACCTGAATATACATAATAAGGTCAAAATAAGGCATATATGGATGATGTAAGGTGGAATATTATGGAAATTAAGTGTATTTTTAATAAGAAAAATTGATCAAAATCAAGGGCCAACATCTCTCCCTTGTTGATATCCAAGCATGTCCTCATGTTTGCTTTCTTCTCTTTGATCTTTTGAGTGTTGATAGACCTACTTTCCCTAATCCTGAAGCCTCTTGTTGTTATTCCTATAGAATAAAATCAATACCTTCATATTTCCCTTCCTTGTAGATAGTAGGCATCACCTTCTGTCTCTCATATTTTTATTTCCATGTGTTATTTTCATTGAGCCACCTGTAAGATTGTAGAGATAAAGATGTTATTTATTTCAAGCTTATCAATTTTCTTGTTCAAATTTTTATTTTCTTTGATGAGATTTTTTTTTTTTTGTTTGTACATCTTATTCTTTTTCTTCAAATTCCTTTCCAAAATCTTGTTGACTTCCAAATCTCTTGTCAACTCTTCTATCTTCTTGAGGTGCTCTTCTTGTTGTAGCTCTTTTTCTTCTCTTATAGTCTCCTTGGAAAATGAATGTGATTATGTATCTCCTGTCTATGCATGTTCAAAGTAAGAGTCCTTTTCCAAAGCCTCTTCTTGAATTTCCCTTTCCATTCTTTGCAATATCTCATTAACTTCTTTTGATACTATTGGAGGTTCAACAATTTCTACCTCTTGGTATTTTTCTTTCTCACATTGCTCTTCTTGCATTTTCTTCCTAGTCCTTCTAGGAATAGATAGGAAGGATCTTTCTTTCTCAACCATGCTACTTTCTTCTTAGATCGGGTCCTAGGATACATAGGAAAGTTAATTATGCTTCTAGTAACATGCGTTTTTTCAAATTTCTCTTCTGTTGTTTGCTTCTCAATATGTAAGTCAATCCATTGCTTCTCACCTGATGTTCTACAAGTATTTTAATGATCCCTTGACGATAAACATACGCCTCTTTCAATTCAGTTTTATTTTTAGCACCCTCTATCATTTTGATCAAGCTTCTTGAGAAGAAATAGGGTAAATTAATCTTGGATCCTCCCTTTATGTGTTGAAGTAGCCTAATGTGGTAAATATAAACTAGGTTGTGCCTACTATCACAAGTGAAGTATCTTTGAAGTATTAAAACTAATTCAGACCAAGGTTCCCTGAACCAGTCCATTTGAATTCTTTTGATCTATCAAAGGATCCTTTTCTCTGCTTTTCTAAGAAGAATGTCCAACACTTATCTTTCAAATGTAAGCCTTTATGGTATTATTCTCCTATTAAGGGAAGATCTAGAGCTTGGGAAAGAAATTGTGGGGTTAGTGGTATGGATAGGTCACCCACTTTTGTTTGTCACTCTTCATTATGATTTATGAATTATTGTGTAATGTTCTTATTATTCTCGTTAAACTTTTGAAGAAACCCTACCAATCCTACATGATACAATTTTCTATGGTTTCTTTCCCCCAATTCTCTATCTTGAATTCATTTGGCTTAGTTTTGGTTTCTATGTGCTCTGCATACCAATTAATGTATCCTTGGATTGTTAACATCCTCATCATAAATAGAATTATATATATATATATATATATATATATATATATATTATATATAATATTATATATATGCCTTCCGATTCATGGAATTTTGATTTATGGATAATTATCATGGAAAATAGGCTTACCTGATCTTTGAAGTTCCTTGAAAAAGAATGAAATGATTCTCTTGCTTGACTCCTTTTCAATTTCCTCTATTCTGCTGCAAAAAGGAGTCCACTGTTCTTTAAAAATTGCTCATTGTGTAAAAAGATATCAAAAATATTTTAACAATGTCTCACAACTTCTAAACATCATGCTCCAATCTCTATTTTCCTAGGCTTTGTTATGAAAATCCCCTCTCTAGTTTAAAAAATTCTAACTGTGCATATGATAATGGGACAAATTTGCTCACTATATATATGCGAAAAGAGAAAAACAATGCACACTATGTATATAAAATTTCACTGTATATATGAAAATTTTGCTCACTGTGTGTATGAAATTTTTTCTCACCGTGTGTATGAAATGTTTGCTCACTTTGCTCATTGTGTATAAAAAATAAGACTTTATTTTTGATATACAACCAGACATGAGGAAATTCGTAATTCGAGATCAATTACCTGATTTGGAAGAAAAATTGTAGATATCTCTGAGTTAATAACTCCTGTTCCTTTGTTTGATAATGTCATTTGTAATTAGAACTCAGCTTTAACATCTCCGAGGATTCATGCATTACATAGGTGGAAAATTCAGTTTTAATGGTGGAAAGATTTCGATTTCATAACTGAAGTTTGACTCCTTACAAAATGACACATTTCAAACACTATCTCAAGCTTATATATCCCTAAAATCCATTCAACTACTAATAGAAATTTGGAAGTTATTTCTTACCTCCTTTCTTTGCGGAATTTATGGAGTTTGTTAGTAAACTTGGTCTACTTGGCAAACAGGAGATCTCAACTTTTAATTCTATTGTTAAAACCGATGCATTACTCCCTTATTTCTCCACAACTTTGATCTCCTTGCTTATTTCTTATGCAATTTCTTCTCTATTCAGGCTTCTCTATTCTACACAACCCTCTCTTCAAAGTTTACATTTTTCTTGCTTATTTCCTCCTATGAGGGTGCTATATGCATGCGTATGAGTGCATAACATTCTTCTCCTCTTTATGAGCTTAATTCTATCTACGATGGTGGAGGAAAGGCTTAACATAGAGCTCGGTTTGTGTTAGAATGGCGAAAGATAGAAATAACATTACACATAGTTTGTTTGAATGTGTTTTGACCATTTTACCACTCCAACTCATACTTCAACTTGCGTACCCGTGGCTACCCATGTGTCTCTATTTTGATTGCGTTCTCCTACCTTCACGTACACTCTTATATTCACGGCTTTACATGCCTGTCTTGTCACCATAATATTTGCATATTTTCACTACCCTCATTTTGTGAAGTCACCCTTTGTTCATGACTTCATTCATTTCGTTCCATGCCATCTTTTGTTTGTATGTGCAATGATACATATGTCTTTTCATCCTCTCCACTTTTGTATATTGCATTTGATATAGTTTTGCATTTTGATTTTTATACATTCGTTTTTGTGATTTTTATATGCTTATTTCTTAATTTATTTTTGAAATGACAATAGGATAGGTCATTTCAAAGTCAAATTTCTTATAATGAAATTAACTCTTTGTGGTTTTGTAGGAAAACAAAGATTCTTATGGAAAAAATATTGAGTCCTCAATCTTTGATAAAAAATGCTTATAGGATAATGTATATGGAATTATTGTAGGAAACTTATATGGGTTAATGTAGGATTATGAAAGTTTTAATGTAGAATGTATGGTAGTGTAATGAATATAAATAGGATTATGATGAGGGTATGATGAAGTTAGTGGGATATAATTAGGATAAATGTAGGACGATGAATGTAGGTAGGATAAATGTAATAGGATGCATATCCAAGTTAAATTGCTTTTAACAATTCCAGAATTGTTTTGAAAAAAACAATGTAAACTTTGAAATGGGAACTTTGGCCAAAAAAACCCAGAAAAAACATCAAAAACAATACTAAAAATGAAAAGTGTGTATACTAGAATGATGTTCTTTTTTAGGGTCAATTTTGAACATATTTTAAAAATGGAAATGAAAACGAAATTTTCATGCAAAAAATACTCAAACAACACCCTGAAAACAAAAAGTGTTCATAGTGGAATGGTGGTTTTTTTTTAGGGTCAATTTTCAACATTTTAAAAAAATGTCAGTAAAACCGATTTTTTATGTGAAAAAAACATTTGTTTTTGAGGAAAAAAACACTAACGTTTTTGGTAAAATAACATTTTTCTTTCTTAAGTATAACTTCAACATGTTTTAGTAATGATGATAAAGATAAAATAATGGGATCTGAAACACATTAAATTCTATTAGTTTTTATCCATGTTGTTAAACATATAATAACATCACGCTAAAGATAGCTGAAATTCTAATTGTTTTCAACCATAACATTAAATATACACAACATAGTAGAAAAATTTCAATCATAAAATTTAAAAACCATGACATTATGAACAAATTACATGACGAAATTAATCAAAATGTCATTATTTGTAGATTGAAAGAAACATACATTATATCTCTAATTTATTGTTGCATTATAGATATTCTAAACAATAAAAATCATCATAATTAAAACATATAATCCAACAACATAAAGATGACTCATAAATTTTGATTTAACACCATATGGAAATCAAAATTTTATTTCAAGATACGATGCAAACATCAGTTATATAAATTGTCTTAGAGAATTATTCAAAATCACTCATATTTTCTTGCACACCGTCATAATTCATATCTTCAGATGAATGACTAGATGTAGACAAAGATGTTCCATATTCTTCCCCTTCATCAAATAGTGCCCCATATGAGTCCACATGCATGCCCACCATTTCAGGTTTCAAAATTCTTCTGGATCTACGACTAGTTTTAATAGACTCCCATCTCAACAATGTTTCTTCTGGTAACAACATTTTCAGAATATCTATCGTCTTGAAGTGAAGAGTTCCTCTCTTTGTTAAATTGAATTCATAAACAAGTATGTCAAAATCCTCCAGTTTTAATAGGTTTGTGTGGTGACGATTTATATTTGTACCCTTTCTTTTTCTCTTTCCACTGATTTTTTTATCAGCTATCATCTCTCGCTTATAGACACAATTGAATGGGTGTTTATTTGTGGCATAAAAATTTACTTCAACACCTGCAACATCTTCATTTTTTGTAAAGACCTTTATAACCTTAGCAACCCATAATGGATAGCCATTGGGATCTCCATCTGCTAGCATTGCGATCATTCAACCCTCCTTAATACCCTATATTGAACCCCTGTAAAGGCCTTCCATGGCTTCACATTGTGCACAAGATCTCTTGGAACCAATATACATCTCTCTTTCCTCTGCCTCTGAAGAATTAATAATACCTTGAAATTCTTGTTGTTCAACAACTTTTCTTTCCTCATGCTCATTTGACACATTTTGTGGCCAAATAAATGGATTTTTCGAAGGTATATCTTCATTTGTTGTTGTTGAAATGATATCATTTTGATTATTGAAAACTGACTCCCACCAAACTGAATTAGCAATATCAAAGTACTCATATGTATATCTAATACATTTTTAATTTATTCTAGGCAATCAAAATAATTTATATCTCTATTATGTCTACATGCATTACAAACTTCACCAACTGATTGTAATAACAATATATTTGATGCAAATATTGGACAATTTGGAATGAACTTCAAAAATTCCAAACCTGATGACGGTGCCCATTCTGTAGTAGTTGAATACTTCTTCCTCCATATTAGTGTTTTCCCATCAATTGTTTTGATACGAAATTGATGTTGGAAGCTAATGTCATTAAGTTTTTCAATGAATTTCTCCTCACCACGCAATCCCAATATAAACCTTCACATGTCAACAGTTTCTTCCAACACATCAAAATTAGGCTCTAGCATTTATGATTTCTTAATCCATTCAAATAATGAAGGCAAGATCCCAACTTCCTACCTCCTCAATGTGACTGAAAAACAACTGAACATCTGATCAAATGGTCATGAGTGTGCCTAGCAAGAAGGAAACCAACCTTTACCTTCTGAAAATTTCTCAATTCAACAAGCAGGTTTAAATATAAAAAAGACAACTTGATTTTTGTTTTCACGGCAAGTGTTGTCCACTTATAGATACAAAACATCAGGAAGATTACTAGACCAATGAGGAAGCACATCATGAATTATGGTTATTGTCATATTTGCATCATTA